>CALNHX010005484.1:0-106109 GCA_940337035.1 Agriotes lineatus
AAGGACTATTCAACGAACAAAATTGACATTTCTTAGTAATTAATCAATTTTATCACGTCCTCTTTGAAAATAAAAATCTGTTGACGTAAAATAAATTGTTTGTCAAATTTGACATTTCTAATATCATCCTTTATCTAATAGACTTGTCTGTCCGTCCGTCCGGGACGCTGTTTCAGCAGCCAAACCGTAAGAGATAGAGAAAAAAGTTATTAAAGTTATATGTTTGGAATGGTCATTTCAGGTCAGGAACCGAATTTCAGTCACGTGACACTTCCGGTTTTCGAGAAATCACGTGATTTCCGTCCGTCCGGGACGCTGGTCCGTCCGGGACGCTTTTTCAGCAGCCAAACCCTAAGAGATAGAGAAAAAAGTTATTAAAGTTATATGTTTGGAATGGTCATGTCAGGTCAGGGACCGAATTTCAATCACGTGATTTTAAAAAATATTATTGTTTTTATTTAATACGCGTTCTATTTGAAAAACGGTCTTTTTTGTTTTATTAAATGAGACATTTGTCTCACTGGTTGCTAGTATTTGATTAATTTTACAGGAAGTTAAATAAATGTCACAGGAAGAGAAAAAAATTGTCATTAAAACTCCGCTAGCGGAATTGTTGCACAATTTTACGCTGATTGGTGGCAAATGACATAAATACTAAATTATGATTGATGAATAGTTAACTTGAAGGGGGTGAGTTGAATAGTCCTGCTTAAAATTCTATAATTCCATTGACTATTCAATTCGTTTGTCATCTGTCAAAAAGTGACCAATGAAAATTTAGAATTCTGACGTATCTTGACCAATTTAAAACATATCAGTGGATATATCTTCCTAGAAGGTATACAAGTGACTATTTTAAACAAATGTGATTTTTATTAGAAAAAGTCAATATTAGCGTCCTGTTACTATAGAAATTGCGTAGTTTGTTGCTAGATTTACTAAAAATTAATTTGAAAAAGTAGTTTGGTTCATTAAATAGTCCCTCGAATACCATTCTTAGTCAAAGCTAAGTAGATTATTTTTTCAAAAACGGCTCTAACGATTTTGTAAAACTTCACATTTTTATTGCATTTTTAATGAGTATTGATGTGAGATAAATGATTTTCCAGTTGAATACTTCTAAAGTGGGTTTCTTTTGTTTTTTTTTCTATTTTTTTTATTAAATCCTATTTTAAATAAAACACCCGGTATATTATTACATTTTTGAATTCAGCTTAAAATTCTAGAAAAAAATTGTCTCTTCAACTAACGCTCTATTTTGTACAGTTTTTGTTGAATTTATAATTTTTGAAAATTTTTGACAAATGCTTAAAAATTAAAAATCAAAATTTTTGCTAATTATAAGATCACTGTAAAAGGAAGTTGTGTGCGTGTATCACACCAGATTTTTATTTCGAGCCACCTTAGTGCCCTTTATTACTTAAACAGAAAGTGAACAAAGAACAGACTCAGATAGCTGAATGCTTAATTTTTTATTAGAATCTTGTTTTCATAACGCGGCTTACCGTTGTATCCTATCCATGGATATTATAGTTGGCCATAGCTCTATTAAACGGATTATTATTTCTTTTTAAGTTTATTGTGGTAAAACTATAACTATAGATTCTGAGAGTAGAACTAATTTATATTTCGTTAATCGATCTTTTTTAGGCGGTCCTTCATCTCGCTAACATAACATCTCGTTGATATACCTTTAAGTTGTTTTCAAAATGGTTTCTTTCAAGTAATTGATATTGTTTTAAACGATTTTATATCTTTATTCCAATTAAAGTAATGGTAAAGAAGTAAAGAATTACATTTCGTTTTGATGATTTTCACCTTCTACAAATCGTTTAAAACTTAAACTGCATTTACTTTTGTTAAAACAACCTTCAGTCCTATTAAATCAAAAATGCTATTTTAAATCACGCTTCGACTTATGTGATCTTGAATTTTATTAAAATAGACTTAAAGTTTATCAGAATGGTATTTCCCTAGTTAAAATCACATTTAATCCGTATAATTATAATGACTAAATATTGTTTAAATGGCCTTTATTGTCACTGAAATGTTTATTAATATTATTAAATTCACTATTAATGCCCTTTATCGACTTACATTTCGTGCAAAGGTTCTTTAATCTCGTTAAAATATAGTTAAGGCTCATCAAAACTGCAACTGCTTTGTTAATACCACATTTTTGATGTATACAATTAAGGCTTCCTTTTAGTAAGTCCGTGGAACGCTATAAATTGGCCAATTTGGAATACAAATAACTTCCTTGTAACTGCATTTGGAAAAATACCAATTTTATAACAACACCATTAGACCTTTCTTTACCGCGGTAAATGGACAAAAATGTCAAATTTGAAATTAGAAAGAAGTTAGAAGGGTATCTATAAAAAAGCGAAAATATTAAATAGGAACCTAAATATAATTTTTTAAATATTTTTCTTCTTTTAGCGGGGTGTAAATAAATTATGTTGCCATATATACATATCGACCTTGTTGTAGAGTTGCTTTGTTTTGAAGTAATTAGTATTTTACTAGAACAAAATTGTAAAATATTTTGCGTAAACGGCTTTTAGTCTCGCTAAAGGAACATTTAATCTTATTAAATTCGCTATTAATATCTTTGAACGACTTAAATCTCGTTTATGCAGACCACATTTATTGTAATAGTAACGATTAAATTTTGCTTAAACAGCGTTTAGTTTTGGTACAACGGCATTTAATCAAAATTCGCTATGAATGTTTTTTAATGACTTAAATCTCGTTCATACTTTGATAAAACCATATTTAGTGTAACCGTAACGATTAAATTTTGCTTAACCGGTTTTTATTCTCGCTAAAACAAAATTGAACTATATTAAATTCTTCAATGTCCTATGACTGTTTTAATTTCATTCATACGATTTTGAATATCGTTAAAATCACCTTAATGTTCATAAAAACTGCAATTGCTCTATTAAAACCATATTTAATGTAATCTTAACGATTAAATTTTGTTTGGACGGCTTTTAGTTTCGCTAAAACGACCTTTAATTTTACTAAATTTGCTCATAGTATCATTTAACGACTTAAATATTGTTCATACGATTTTAAACCTAATTAAAATAACGTTTGGTCTCGCTAAAATATTTTTAACTGTAATCCAAACTGCAGTTGCTTTGTTAAAACTCCATTTAATGTCATCTTAATGATTACATTTTGTTTAAACATCTTTCAACCTCACTAAAACGACTTCTTTTTATTAAATTCACTATTAACGTTCTTTAACCACTTAAATTTCTTCCATGCCATCTTCAATCTCATTAAAATGACTTTTAGTTTCGTTAAAACCATTTTATTGTTCATGAAAACTGCAATTATGAAAACCATAGTTAATGCAGTTTTAACGATTAAATGTAACTTAAACGCCTTTCAGTCTCACAGAACAACCTTTAATCTTAATAATAAAAATTATAATTGCTTTGTTAAAATCCCATTTAATATAATCTTAAAGATTACATTTTGCTTTAATCCTATTAAATCGGCTATTAATGCTACTTAGATCCTGAAATATTGTTTGTATGGTATTGAATCTCGTTAAAATAACTTATATTCTTGTCAAAATATCCTTAATAGTTGTCAAAACTGTAATTGCTTTTTTTAAAGATCATTTAATGTAATTTTAACGACGAAGTTTTGTTTTAATAGCTTCTAGTTTTACTACCGCGACCTTCAGTTTCATTAAACTGCAAATGCTTTATTAAAACTACAGTTAGTGTAATCTTAACGATTTTATTTTGCTTAAGCAGCTTTCAGTCTCGCCAAAACACTCTTTAATCTTATTAAATTCACTATTAACGTTCTTTCACCACTTAAATCTCGTTCATGCGATCTCCAATCTCATAAAATAATTTTTCTTATCGTAAAAACAATATTAATGTTTATCCTAACTACAATTCTTTCGTTAAAACTATATTTAATATAACCTTAACGATTAAATGTAATGTCAGTCTTACAAAAAATCTTAATTTTATTAAATTGTGTATTAATGTTATTTAGTGACTTGAATATTCTCGATAAAATAACTTTTAGTATATATATAGTATAGAATATCGTGAATGCTCATAATAACTGTAATTGCTTTGTTAAACCACAACTAATGTCTTAGCGACTACATCGTGCTTAAACGGCTTTCAGTCTCGCTAAAATGATCTTTGTTTGTTCTTATTAAATTCACTATTAACGTTTTTAACCATCTAAATCTCGTTCATGCGATTTTCAACGTCCTTAATATAATTTATAATCGCGTTATAACAATTTTAATTTTTATTAAAACTGGAATTACTTTGTTAAAACCGTATTTAATGTAATCTTAACTAAATGTAATTTAAACGGCTTTCAGTCTTACTAAATCGACCTTTAATCTAATTAAATTGGCTACTCATGTTATTTAAAAACTTAAAGATTATTCATACCATCTTGAATCTCGTGAAAATAATAATAATAAATAAAATAATAATAAAGTATTTATTTTGGTGGAAGATACATGTTATACACAACATAATTGGCAAAAATATTTAGCCTATTCACACCAAAATCACAAGGTTCAGTTCAGTTACACTGTTTTTCAACTGAACCTTGAAATTATAGATAAACAGTTATATGCAACTAATGCCTACATTAACTAAGAAAAAAAAACTAAATTCTAAATAAAATGTTAACTAGCAAAGCCGTATGAATACGAACAACCAGCTGTATTATATTAGCAGACACCATGTTACAAATTCTTTGCTAAAAGATATTTAAAGTAATGTTTTCTAAAGGCAGTAGTAGATAATTCTTTTAACGAATATGGTATTTCATTGTATATATTGCTGATGTTATATTGAAACGAGCGTTGAAAGAGAGTAGTTTTATGCTGTGGCGGTGTAATAAGACCCTTGTGTCTTAAGTTTAAATTATGTACATCCGTTCGGAATTGTATTTTATTATACAGGTAAGGTGGTTTTTGATTAATAATTATTTTATTATATAATGAAGCTGTATGTAGTAGGCGTCTGTTGTGCATGTTAAGCCATTTAGCGTCTATTAATTTATGTGAAATGTGATCAAATTTGCGAATACAATAAATAAATCTTAAGCAAGCGTTTTGAACTCTCTGTACCCTTCCAGCTGAATCATAGTCTAAGCAAGGTGAGTATATCTCTGAGCAGTATGAGAACTGGGAGAGCACTAGAGCATCACAAAGCATTTTCTTTTGACCTTTAGTTAGATACAATCTATGTGGATACAAAAGCTTTAGATTCAGGTATGCTTTTTGTATACATTTGTTTATATGAGTCCTGTATCTAAAACTATTGTCTATAACTTGGGCCTTGTTATAGACAATAGTTTTAGATACAGGACTCATATAAACAAATGTATACAAAAAGCATACCTGAATCTAAAGCTTATGTATCCACATAGATTGTATCTAACTAAAGATCAAAAGAAAATGCTTTGTGATGCTCTAGTGCTCTCCCAGTTCTCATACTGCTCAGAGATATACTCACCTTGCTTAGACTATGATTCAGCTGGAAGGGTACAGAGAGTTCAAAACGCTTGCTTAGGCTGCGGTTATAGTAGATGCGTATTCGGACGAATAATAATTCTGACGAATCCGTCAGAACAATCAAACAATGGAAATGTTATCAGCGTGGTTATAGTGCAGGTGCACTGTTCGTGAGATAACGCACGAATTCGTCACAACAAGTTGGTCGTTCAAACGAGTTTGATTTTATATACGAATTCGTGCGAATTATTAGGTGGTTTATTATTAAAAATGGATATAGAAAAATTAATTACCCTTGTATTTGAAAATAAATGTTTATGGGACATGAAAGACAAAACTTATCACAACAGAGACGTATCTCGTAGAAAGTGGGAAAAAATCAGCCAAGAATTGGAAGCTAATGGTAAGTACCTATAATTTATTCAATCACTTATACAAAATAGAAATTAATATTAATGTCGAATATAATATGTACATTGTATGTCGCTACTTAAAAATATTATATTGCAATTGTATCTCACCGGCAGGACTGACAAAATAATTTTTAAAGGTTTCTCGCACTTCCCTCGCTGGTTGTCCATAATGATTATATCGTCTGGTAACAGGCACTGTATTATCTTTAGTATTATTATGTTCAAGTGATGTCGGAATACCTTCTTTATCAATAAGAATGTTATGTAGTAGACACACACACTTTACTAGTATATCGACGTTTTCTGGATTAATTTGTAATTCAGTTTTTAAACATCTCCACTTAGCAACCAAGATTCCAAATGCGCATTCAATACAACGTCGTGCTCTGGAAAGTCTGTAGTTAAAAACCAGCTCCTCGTCTGTACAATTATGTCGAGAATATGGTTTTAATAAATACGATTTTAATGGATATGCATCATCCCCTAGCAAGACAAATGGAACTAATATATCTGTTGATGGAATATAATTATCATTTGGCATATTGAAAGTGCGTGTTTCCAGACATTTGTAAACATTTGACACTGAAAATATTCCTCCGTCACTTTGCTTGCCATAAGCACCAACATCGATAGTAATGAATTTATACTTTGCGTCAGCTATACCTTGCAATACAATCGAAAAGTATTGCTTATAATTGTAATATGCCGTTCCCGAATTCTCTGGGCATTTAATTCGAATATGTTTTCCGTCTATACACCCAACACAATTAGGAAAATTCCACTTGCTAAAGAAATCCGTTGCAATCGCTTGTAACTGATCTGTAGACGATGGAGGCATGTGTTTGTCATGGAATACATTCCATATTACAAGACAAGTCTCGTAAACTATTTGTCGTATAGTAGTATGCGCAATTCTATATGAAAAACTAAGTGCTCGAAACGACATCCCAGTAGAAAGAAACCTGAAATAAAAATAATTTTGTGAGTTCTACTTCAGTTATCTATATTAACAAGTATTTAATTTTCATTTACAGTCGAAACTGTTAAAAATAAATGGAGAGGTTTGCGAGACACGTTTCGCAAAGAATTACACAAACTTCCAAAGAGAAAATCTGGCGATGGAGGAGGCCCTCTTAAAAGAACGTCATGGCCTTATTTTGCAAGTATGATGTTTTTAAGAGATCAATTTTTGCCCCGGAATTTACAGAGCAGTATTCCGGAGCCTCTTGAAAGTGACTCCAGCAGAGTAGACGTTACTGTAGAAGATTACGAAGATACGCCCGAACATGCAACAAATCCCGATTTGGAGGAATTAAATAATTCGGAAATAACCGAATCCGAACCACCGATACAGACAACATCCGAAAATGTTATGGCTCCTCCAGCTAAACGTACAAAAAAAAGAAACGTTCTTGAGAAGCTTTTAGACATCGAACAAACTAAGCTAGCCGAATATAAACGAAAAATAGATGTTTTGAATACAGGTAACAATGAAGAGGATGCTGATTATCATTTTCTCATGAGCTTGTTGCCAGCTCTCCGCAAGATTCCAGATGAGAGGAAAATGTTTGTGAGAACACGATTGCAACAAGTATTTTGTGACGAACAAACGTTTGGTCAGTATGCTTCCAATTCAGGACTACAACAGAAAACAAACTGCAGTACCCTGTCCTCAATCCCACAGCAGGTACTTTACACTAACCCTTCTTCAAGTAATTCAACACAACACACTTGGGAAAGTCTGTCTACCTCGCCTACGGATATAACAACTCCACCATCCCAGGATATCACCAATAGGACTACATATGACCTCACTAGTTTGACTTCGTATTTTTCTACACACGATCCTCGTAACTGACAATCTTATTTTACTGCATTTTCGTTTGTTTCTTTTATGCAATAAGTATGTAAAATTGAATACTTTGTAGTTAGCGTAATAAAGTTTGTACTTCAGTTTTTGATACTAAACATTAAAATACTTATAAACGATGTTCTTACCTTAATGTAAGCGCAAGTCTTTCTTCTGGCGAAATACATGTACGAAAATTTGATTGCTTATGGATTTTTGCTTCGATTCCATTAAGTATGTAGAAGAATGTTTCTGGTAACATTCTGAAATACTCTGAAAACTTATTTGGTTGGCTCAATAATTCCTGAAATAGCGTGTGATATTCCCCATTCGTTTCTCTTGAAGCAAACACCTTATTCGTGCATTCACTTCTTTCACTCAAAAGTAATATTTTTAGCAAAGGACTTTCCAGAAAGTAATCGTCAACATCCATTTTGTGACCTACAACTACTGATCCTTTGTCAGAATATGTATTCACTGTAACCACACATTTCGGAAGAACAATTCTGACGGATTCGTCAGAATTATTATTCGTCCGAATACGCATCTACTATAACCGCAGCCTTTAGATTTATTTATTGTATTCGCAAATTTGATCACATTTCACATAAATTAATAGACGCTAAATGGCTTAACATGCACAACAGACGCCTACTACATACAGCTTCATTATATAATAAAATAATTATTAATCAAAAACCACCTTACCTGTATAATAAAATACAATTCCGAACGGATGTACATAATTTAAACTTAAGACACAAGGGTCTTATTACACCGCCACAGCATAAAACTACTTTTAATCTCGTCAAAATATCCTTAATGGCCATCAAAACTGCAAGTGCTTGTTAAAATCTCATTTAATGTAATCCTAACACTAATTTTTTTTAAATTTTACTAAAGCAAGCGTTAATTTTAAGTAACAAACCACTTCCGGGATTGGACCGTGTCATCACTGAGGTCGAAGAACTCAATGTTTTACCGACTTTCGTAAGGGGCTTCATAAGGAGGAAAAGCAAAAGAGCACGGCAACTCAACGTGTAAACCACGCCAAAGGCGATGACACGGTCCAATCCCGGAAGTCGTTTGTTACTTAATGCCAATTGCCGTGAACGCTTCTGAAATCAACCTTTAATTTTATAAAATTCCTTATTAGAGTCATTTAACGATTTAAATGTTGTTCATACGGCTTTGAATCTCGTTAAAATAACTTTTAGTCTTTTTAAAATATTCTAAATAGTAATCGACACTGCAGTTGCTTTATTAAAAACCATAGTTAATGTAATCTTAACGATTACATTTGCTTAAACGGCTTTTAGTCTCACTAAAATGACCATTGTATTTATTAAATTCCCTATTAACATTATTTGACTATTTAAATTTCGTTCATGCGATATCATTAAAACCACTTTAATGTTTAATCCTAACGATTGAATATAGCTTAAACGACAATCTCGCTAAAACGACCTTTGTTCTTAATACATTAATTATTAACGTTGTTTAACAGCTTAAATCTCGCTCGCTCGATCTTGAATCTCATTAAAATAACTTTAAGTCTCGTTAGTACCTTACGGAACGAATTTCCAAAATTGGTGTTTTAATGAAGGATTATGACTGGTTTGAAAAGATCGTTAGCGAGTATGTAAACAGCCATAGGAGTTCAGTAATAGATATTTATGTATTTAGTGTGTAAAGAGAGCCATTTTGGTATGAGGATGCGAGTTTCGTGCCGAGCGGCAGCGAGGCGCGAAAAAGCAACCGAATGCCAAAATGGCTCTTTACACTCGAAATACATACAAAATTTTTTCTACGGTCCTAAATAAATAACAAAATTGTTAAATAATTGAAATTTCGATTCACACCATTTGATGAAGTCGTTGTACCGCCGTTGGTTACTGTCTGGGTCGCTTCAAATACTTCAGGCGGGGTGCAATTACCTTCAGATTCCATCTTCAACTTCACAAAAACTCAGAAACTCAATAAATCTGTTGCGTGATGATGGACGCACCGTGATACAATTGTCAATAATTTAGCCAGTTCCAGAAAAATGACGAATTAAATTAATAATCAGGTTAGCCATGGCGATGCGTAAAGTAAAATAAAGTGACGCGATTATTTCATTAAGACATTGTTTACGTGGTTGCGATGCTAAAATGGTTACTAGGGAAAAAATGTGTGAATCGCTAACTTTTCGCATTGACAGTGAGCGCTTAATAGTCAGTTTTAAAGGTGACCGTAGAAAAAATTACTTTCGGTCACATTTTTAGGGTCAATATGATTCATTTTCGTATTTGGTAGGCGAAAAAATATTAAAAACACAATTACTAGCACCACTTGATTGAACATCAACTGGAGCTGCTTATTATGTGCTTCAGTACATAGAAACAAGTTATGTTTAGCTTGGTTATGTCGACATGTAATGTCACCTTTACATAAAAATTGAATGTATTACATTTTTATATGAAATGCGAAAAAATAGTATACGGAACGAGTTAGAAAATTGATTTTTTCTACGGTCACCTTTAAAACTGACTATTAAGCGCTCACTGTCAATGCGAAAAGTTAGCGATTCACACATTTTTTCCCTAGTAACCATTTTAGCATCGCAACCACGTAAACAATGTCTTAATGAAATAATCGCGTCACTTTATTTTACTTTACGCATCGCCATGGCTAACCTGATTATTAATTTAATTCGTCATTTTTCTGGAACTGGCTAAATTATTGACAATTGTATCACGGTGCGTCCATCATCACGCAACAGATTTATTGAGTTTCTGAGTTTTTGTGAAGTTGAAGATGGAATCTGAAGGTAATTGCACCCCGCCTGAAGTATTTGAAGCGACCCAGACAGTAACCAACGGCGGTACAACGACTTCATCAAATGGTGTGAATCGAAATTTCAATTATTTAACAATTTTGTTATTTATTTAGGACCGTAGAAAAAATTTTGTATGTATTTCGAGTGTAAAGAGCCATTTTGGCATTCGGTTGCTTTTTCGCGCCTCGCTGCCGCTCGGCACGAAACTCGCATCCTCATACCAAAATGGCTCTCTTTACACACTAAATACATAAATATCTATTTTCTACGGTCACCTTTAAAACTGACTATTAAGCGCTCACTGTCAATGCGAAAAGTTAGCGATTCACACATTTTTTCCCTAGTAACCATTTTAGCATCGCAACCACGTAAACAATGTCTTAATGAAATAATCGCGTCACTTCATTTTACTTTACGCATCGCCATGGCTAACCTGATTATTAATTTAATTCGTCATTTTTCTGGAACTGGCTAAATGATTGACAATTGCATCACGGTGTGTCCATCATCACGCAACAGATTTATTGAGTTTGTGAGTTTTTGTGAAGTTGAAGATGGAATCTGAAGGTAATTGCACCCCGCCTGAAGTATTTGAAGCGACCCAGACAGCAACCAACGAGTGTTGTTGCCGGCCAAATCGCGCGCCCTTTATGAACTGCGGTACAACGACTTCATCAAATGGTGTGTATCGAAATTTCAATTATTTAACAATTTTGTTATTTATTTAGGACCGTAGAAAAAATTTTGTATGTATTTCGAGTGTAAAGGGCCATTTTGGTATTCGGTCGCTTTTTCGCGCCTCGCTACCGCTCGGCACGAAACTCGCATCCTCATACCAAAATGGCTCTCTTTACACACTAAATACATAAATATCTATTTATCGTCCCTTGGGCCGCTAAACTTATAACAACACGATTTTGAAGTTTTTCACAATCTAGACACCTTTGGACACCTTTGACTGTCATTTGCGTGCTTTGATGTTTCACATAATTTTTCATTAAATGTCAGTTTAAATCAAAGTTTGGAATCAAAACAGACAATAAAAGTGTAAAATGACAGTAAGTTCTGAATAATTGTAATTCAGTGAATAAGTGAAAATGAATGGCAATCCACACAATGACGAAGAATTTACGAATACTCCACCGGACTTGCGAGAGGAAGCTAGCAAAATTTCTCTGAATTTGTGACCTACAAAGTCAAGAGAACGGTACGAAAAGTACTATGAATTATTCAATAACTGGAAAACGAATAAAAAAGCAAAATACTTAACAGAAAATGTATTACTTGCTTATCTATCGGAAAGATCAAAGATTGTAAATGCAGGTACACTATGGTCTGAATTTTCAATGTTGAAAAGCACTTTTAAAGTCAAGGAAAATATAAATTTTGATAATTTTCATAAAGTTCGAGCATTTTTGAAACAAAATTCTGTAAATTACCTGCCCAAAAAGTCTAAAACTTTGACTCAAGAACAATGCATTCAATTTTTTAAAACTATCTGAACCTAGTACATACACAGGACATTGCTTCCGCCGTAGTTCTGCAACCCTACTAGCTAACTCTGGGAGTGATCTGCTTACACTTAAAAAACATGGAGGTTGGCGTTCTTCTGCAGTTGCAGAAGGATATATCGATGACTGCTTATCGAATAAGATTAATATTTCTCAAAAAATCTTGACAAATCAAGAACAGCAGCCTAGTACTAGCAAAAATAACAGAATTGAAGTGTTAAATATTTCCGACCAAATAAATGAAATACCAGTTAATCTAGATAATTCCAATAAACCCACTTCATCTATAGAAATAAGTCACCACGCTACTAGCACTTCGAACACTTACCAAATGCCTACAAATTCTGGTATTACTATACATAATTGTGCTCAAGGGATAATTAACATTAATTATTCATTCATTCATAATCTATAGCCTCTTTTACCTTTCGGTGTAGAGGACCATTCATTATAATAAATAAATTCGTAAATTGTTAGTACTTAAGTTTCTTATTAAATTCTGTTTGTATTTATAAAATCAAAGCTTTTTGTTATATTTTTTTCTATTTTTTTTAATGCTAGGCGAAAAACAGTTGTGTGTCACACATGCAGAAAATGCATTAGCAGCCCTTAGCTTTCAGCTGCCCTCGCTTCGCTTCGCTCGCTCATGCAGCTAATACCCGCGGGCTGCTAATGCTCGTTTTCTGCCCTTGTGACACAATATACTATATTCAGATTTAAAATAAATCATTTTCGTATTAAAGGCCTTTGATATGCCGTAATGGTTGTAAAACATCACTTTACTAAACGATTTTGAGTGTAAAAATATAGTAGTTCATTACCGTTTGAAATGCAAAAAGTAACCTTAATGTTAATGTTAACCTGGAATTGCTTTGTTAAAACCACAATTACTGTACTAACGGGTGTTCATAAACAGTCGTCATCCCAGTAGGTTTTGACTTCAGAAACGTATGTCTATTAAAATTGAGAAAAAATGCGCTATGACAGTACTCAATGACGTTTCATTGTGTTGCACGAATTAATCAAAGACATTAACATTTTGTTTTTCAAAGCAACTGGGATGACGACTGTTTATGAACACCCGTTATAATCTCAACGTTTAAATTATACTGAAACGGTTTGTATTTGCGTTAAAACAACTTTCAATTTTATTTAATTACATTTCGACTATAAATCTAAAGAGTGCTCTTTTAAATTTGACGTCGGAATCAGTGTTGTCAACAGCGGCGAAAGGTCGCTAAATCTAGGGTATTTAACAAGTGGTTTAGCTTAAACAAATAGGACTTTGCGATTATCGACTTTTCTAGCTTTTTTAATATATTTTAGTTTGAAATTGTAGAGTATTATTCGTAATTTAAAAAATATATATATAAATCTATTAATTTCAATATATCTAAAGCTACACATACATTAATCCTCAACAATTTTCATATACGAAAGAATTTCAAAATACTATTTGCAAATACGGGAGGTTATACTGGTATGTTTAAGGCCTGAAATTATATTATGTTTACTTGACATTTATTTGTATTCCGTACGTGACTAGACGGTAATAATTGCGCCCATGACGCCGGAGTTTTAAAATTAAAAACTGAAGAAGCTTTATCTTTGCTTTACTCTTTGCAACGTTTGCACGTTGCACAATTTGTCATTGTCAATCGTAATCACTTGGTAGGAAGAATTAGAACGTTAAATAGTTTTTTTTCCGTAAATAAATACGTAAGTTTTTATTTTTATGTTCATAAGTAGTTTACGTATTTCTTTATTCTTTGTAAAAAAATAAATGCTTGATTTTCTAATGTGCATATTTCATATTTGGGGACTTTTGGTTTGAAAATGGAGACTTTTAGTACCGATTTAACGAATACAACTTGCGAAGAGTTGGCAACACTGGTCGGAGTCGGTGCTGAAGAGTTCATTGTGAACGTACATCAGCTGATTCAACCGAACGTCACTTTGCGTTTGTTGTCATTTTGTAAATTGTGTATACCGTTAGTGAAATATCTATGTTTACAATCTGTACCACAGTTACATGAAGATTATTATCTTCAGCGTATCGAACATTCTCAGTGGTTTCTAAATTTCCCCCCCATTTCCTTGAAAAACTTAAAGAAGCAAACATAAACACACAACACTTAATGGTTAGTTTCGATGTAGTTAGTCTCTTCACTAATGTTCCAGTAGACAAAACACTCAACATCATTAAACATAGGCTACAAAACGATAACACATTACATACACGAACAACATTAAACGTTGGTACCATTATGGAACTTTTAACACTATGCATTAAAACGACATACTTTCAACTAAACAATGAATTTTACCAACAAGATTTCGGGATGGCAATGGGTTCACCTTTATCTCCCATTGTTAGTAACATTTTTATGGAAGACTTTGAACAACAACATGTCTACACGTACACCAACAAACCAGTAGTTTGGTGGAGATATGTCGATGATGTTTTTGCAATTTGGCCTCATGATATGGATGAGGTGGACAAATTTCTTGAACATATTAACAGTAAAGAAATCTCCATCAAATTCATATTAGAAACAGAGCAAAACAATCAGTTACCCTTTCTTGATACACTAATCACACGCACAATAAATACTTTTGAAACATCAGTATACCGTAAGAAAACCAATACTAATAGGTACTTACATTTTAATTCTAACCATCACAAAAACATAAAGACAGGCGTTGTAAAAAGTCTCTAGGACAGAGCCAAAGTTGTTTGCTCTAATGATAAAATTTTCAAAAAAGAGAAAGAATTTATTATTAATGTTTTACAAGACAATGGCTATCCAGAGAATCTTGTTCGGAACATTTTCAATACACGAAGCAATGCCACACACATACAAAGGAATGACACTCAAAAATATAATACTCTTACTATACCATATATTCCAGGCATATCTGACAAAATTAGACGAATTGGAAATAGATTCAATGTTAGGACGGTATTCAAAACGATGAATACTTTGCGGTCAGTTCTTACAAAAACTAAACCGTTCAACGAAGAACAACATTCAAGGAATTGTATATATAGTATTCCCTGTGAATGCGGGAAATATTATATCGGTGAAACATCCAGGCCTTTAGCAGTAAGAGTTAAAGAACATAAAAATATGTTGAAAACGTATCAATTCAATAAGTCTAAGCTGGCAGAACATGCTTGGAATGAAAACCATAAAATACAATGGGACAACACAAAGATCTTGTCTAAAGAATCGATGTCAACTAGGCGAAAAATTAAGGAAACGGCATACATTTTACTTAACGAAGAAAAATGCGTGTCGTCTTTCTCAATATTTTTAGACAATAGTTGGCTATCGATTCTTAAAGATGAGATCAAGTAGGTACAGATATCAACAAACGTCAATGTCAGAAAATTCATTGGAGGTTGGTCGTTTTTCCTTCCAGTGAAAAAAAGATAAGTTCTTGTTAGTTTTAATTGTTATTCGTTGATAACGAGGGCAGATTGTCCCTCGAAACGTTCGTTGTTAATATTTTCGTTATTTAATAATTTAATTTGCAGAGTGGCGAAATACCCATATAAGAATATGAATTATGAATTCACGCCACAAAGAAGTTTCAGAGATTATCTAAATTACTTTTAGTTTCATTTAATCTGGTTACAAGTTTCAACTAAGAAAATAAAATCGCTAGAATGGAGGTCGCAGTATACATGCGTAAGCACTGAATGAAAATGTGGGTTTTTTCATAATATAAAAATGCTGTCCTGATTTTGTAATTAATTCGAATTTAAATACCGCTTTATTAAATAGTGCCTCTTTGACATATACTTTAAAATAATCTACAGATGGGTCGAAGAATTATTAATTTTATTTATGTTGTTCTGTTGGAATCAACGGACAGATTTAGGTTTCGTGCAAAAACACGCTTTGAAAATCCCAGTAAAATTATGCTCGGGTCGCCTCTTTGTTGCCCGTCATTTTTACTCCAGTTGCTTTTATAATATCAAACGCACTCGCTTCGGCATCCTTTACGATCGCAGATTTACAGGCTGCAAATTTACGGAGCTAATGCCCATTATATTAAAGATTCGGCGAATAAACCCCACTTTTCATGTGCCACGGCCGTAAAGTATCAGAAATGCGCCGCGCGTGTCGCTGTTTTGCTATATTTTTGTCACCATTTTGCTGATTTACACGCCCACGCCGATTCTTGTTCCAACTTTATTTATTTCTTCCTGTCTGCTTTATAGGTGGAGCGTAAAAACGCATATTTCTTTCGCTTTCATTAGCGTTTCGATTTCCACGAAAATAATTCTGACGGCTAATTTATACTTTAATACAATCGGGGAATTTGGACGCCAGCCTGCGAGCTTTCAACCTGCACCTGACTAGAATTTATCGTTATTAACACTTGTTTATATTTTTGTAGATTTATCATAAAAATAAAGATGTGAAACTAGAATTTATTAGGTAACTGAGTTGTGCTTGATGTTTATATCATTTAGCGGCAGTTAGGCGTGCAAACAAGATCGTTCTTTATTTCAGATGGTTATTTATTTAAAAATTGCAGTTACAAATTTTATTATTAATTTCTGTTACTGCGTCTCAGTGAAAAGCACGTTTCACCTTGGGTTCCTGATTATCAAATAATCATTTCTGTTTACACGAGATATACTATTGTTTGGCAATCACACGAGTCCGAAGGACGAGTGTGATTGCCTAAAACAATATATCGAGTAGAAACAGAAATGATTTGATAATTAAGAAGACACGAGTTGCATTCGGCTAAATTATATCACGAGTCAATAAACAACGTTTGGACAGTTTATTTATAAATATTAAAAGTCAGTTAGTATGGTTTCAATGACAATTGTACTGTCAGCAAATAACGCGATGTTTATGAAGGTATTTGACTATCACTTATTAGTCAAGAAAGTATATGACTATCACAGTTGCTATTATCAAAATATGTCATTGGTTGATGTTACAGGGAGTGGTATAATAATATATAACTTGCTTGGAGTAACCAAAGAGGGAGATAGCTTTATGTAAATCCTACAGTGACTATATACAAGACAGTGTGGCCATACGATTGTTGGCCGCCATTAACAGGCAAATTTGAGCGTAGAGATATACAGTGCCTTTCGAAATAATCGAACGTTTTTGAGTGGTCATTATTTTGGCGTTAGTTATTTTAACTAGTTGATGTTAGTTACACGTGCAGTGTTATTTTTGGACATTGACATTTCTCATTGGCGTTCGTTCGTAGTGCTTTAAGGTGTTACATGAAGTTTACAACCGGTTTCAGTTATGCTAGTTTACAATACAGCTAAATGCCGTCTTCCTGTTCCCTGTCTCCAAACCTCCTTGTTCTGTGCTTGATCTTCTTCCAGGTTCCTCCATGGCTCTCCGAATACCCTCATTCCACGGTTTGCGTGGTCTACCTCTTTTTTTCTTAACCGGCGGCGACCATTTAAAGATCTTCATAAGCCACGTCGTCTCCTCCATTCTCCAATTCTGTCCACAACTGATTCTGGTGCCTCCATTCTGCGTCTTATTTCCTCGTTCGTCACTCTATCTCGTCTCGATACATTTGCGCTTTTTCATCCATTTGAACTGTGTTTAGTCTTCGTTTCATTTCCGCTGTTACAGTCCATACCTCACTGCCATAACATAGCACCGACTCTACCATTACTTTACCTATTCTTTTTTGTTTTTGTTAGAGGTAGTACGTATTGTCCTATCAAATTGATTTTAAGTACTTTGTACTATTCGAGTTCTGATCTCTTCTGTTCCCAAACCTTTTTCATCGATTGTATTGTAGCACCGAGGTATTTAAACCTTTCTACTTGTTTTACTGCGACATCTTCATTTATTAAGACTTCATATTGTGCTTCCGAGTTGATTACTAAATAGATACTCCGTTTTCTCTAAACTTATGCTAAAGCCCCATTCATCGTAGCACCGATGTAATCTCTTCATCATACATTCCAACTCGAACGCATCTTGTGCTATTAGGTACAACAATAGCACAATTCTAAATTGTCACATTTAAATACTGTGCAGAATATTAGTTTTTCAGGGCAATAGATGATAAAATTTCACCCGCTTGTGACGCTAATGAATTATTTGACACTGACAATTTACAATTGTCAGATTTGAAAGGTTTTATTTTCTTCCATAACCAAATGAACAGGTTCTACCAACCTCTTTGAGAACAACTTAAAAGTAACTAAATATTTTGCCTGTTAATGGCGGATATTCGCGTCGACCAATAGCGGCGAAGACATCCCTATGGCCACACTGTCTTGTATATAGCCACTGTAGTAAATCCTAATGTGTAAAACAAAGGCAATACTATTGCCACGGTAGTTAACAATGACTTTAATTATGAGGTGAAAATATTGGCAACTGACTTAGTTTTAATACAAGGCATACTGCAAGAAGTTTTGTAAATAAGATTCTTGAAGTGCATACGACCAAACGAGTGTCGCCTTTTATCAAAATGTATAGGCTTGATTTATTGATCCACTTCTTCATTAAGTACCTTATATTTTTGTGTGTGATGGACTCCATATGAAATTCACTCTTCTATTTCTGGTTTCAATATTTTGCCCGATTGCGTGGATTTCCATTACATAGATATTCGTTTTGAGAACTCCCATTTGCTAACCGTTGACAGGGCCGTAGCCAGAGGCAGACAACGGCGGGCAATGCCCGCCTTGGGAAACTATCGGCTCCGATAATCATACTAGTACATAAAATAAAACGGCATGTGTCGTGAACAATAGTATAACTAAACATTCATGGTTGCTACGAACTGATGGAACAGTCTATATCGACAATGAAGAAACACTGTCAAGCAGAAGCGAAGCAACACTAGACTAAACCGAACCGAAGCACCAAATTTTTTAGAGCAACAATAGTCAGGTCACCTAACAGTTGCTAAATTTGTTCAATTTTAATGAAATTCTGGTCGCACTGGACAGCATCCCAAAAGAAAAAAATTAATGATGGTGAACCAGCAAAAAACTTCAGATTGAAAACAACAATGGAAAGTTCTGCATCTTTGGCTTTATAATTTTACAAAATATTGCAGTTGGTTTAAAAAAGCTGCTAGTATCGTGACGACAACTCCAATTGGTTATTCAGTGAAGCAGCAAATCTACTTACCAGTCAAACAATAACTGTGGTTTAAAACGAAGAACGAAGATTCTGTCATCTATGAATGATTTTGCTGTGACAGTAGTTTTACTTTGAATTCTACTTAGAAAAGTTTTCAACCTGTGTATTTCGATACGATTGGTGTTGTATTGATGTTGATTATATGAACGATTTAAACGGATTGAAGCTGGTTTGACCGCTGAAGTATTTTATTTTGAAAAATGTTATCTGTAATAAGTAAGAACATAAAATATAATGTAATGGTTTACTGCTCACAGCAATTCTGAATGACTAAGTAACAGAATGAATAAGGTTAACATAAGCACAGAATTGAATATTTTATTTATTGCAAGATAATCAGTACTTTACATTAATAAATGCACTTGATGTGAGCAGCAGTAGCTAATAATTTGAGGGATTACGTGTCATTCTTATTAACAAATGTCCTATTTTAAACTAATATGTCTGATGAAGGTAACTAGTTTTACCGAAACGTTACAAATTGTCCAGGAAGTTTTAGCAATAAAATTTTAATGTGTCTTGACAAAAATGTTTTCTTAGAAACACATAGTTAAACTAAATATTTTAGCTGAAAATGTTCTCTAACCATGTAAATAGAGGGGGAATTTCTGGTGGTTTGTTGAACCATTTATGGTATAAACATAGCTACTAGTGATTACTCCTCAAACTCGCATGAAAATTAATATGCAAAAACAGCTGTTAGGCAAAATTTAATCCTACAAAATGTCCAGCGCAAAACTTTATGTGTAGAAGTTTATCGATACTATACAAGGCTAAGTACGAACTTGAATCTTAATATCCAACATGAAGATACGAGTTGAAACTAATATATAAACATATATTGTCATGCTGTACAGTGTCCGCCAAAAAGTCGGCATAATATGGGAAAAAATTTTATTTTAGATTTTTCAAAAAAACTTTTTACGTCAATAATTTGTGCTTGTCTAAAAACCTATTTAGACCTTATCATATATACCGAGTGATGTTTACTTATTTAGAAAATGGAGTTTTTCGAAATTGTCAAAATTCGAAAAGTGCTATTTTTCGAAAATTAAGTAAGATTTCAATAAGAGTTTTTTAGAGTGTGTTATTTTTAGCTAATTGAACAATGTCAAAGCCAGAAACCCCCTAATTTTTTTCAACTTTAGCTAAAAATTAATTTTTAAATTTTTTAAATAGTTTTCAAAATTTCACATACTAAGACTTAATATTAATTTTTTTTATGTGGACACTAAGAATTTATATTTGGAAAAAATAATATGAAATGTTTATTACTTCTTTAGATTTTTTATTATTTACCGAAAAGTTGTATGTTTGCTTAATTTTATGTATTTTATGCAAAGCGCTTTTTAGGAGAAATATTTTTCCATTCTAATTAATATCTATTTAAATGGCTTGTAGAAACTTTAATCTAGCCCTGTTAATGAATTACTGTTACAAAAATCCTGTAAATGTTCTTTTACAGTTGTCTAAATGAGCAGTTTTTCGTTATCCAATTTACATATTTAGAAACACTCTTCTTTTAGACCACTGTAAACGAACAGGATTCTTGTAACAGTAACTCATTATCAGGAGTAGATTAGAGTTTCTTGAAGACATTGAAATAGATATTAATTAGAATTGAAAAATATTTCTCCTAAACAGCGTTTTACATAAAATACGTAAAAATTATGCAAACACTACTTTTCGGTAAATAATAAAAAATCTAAAGAAGTAATTAACATTTTATATTATGTTTTCCAATTATAAATTTTTAAAGTGTTCACATAAATAATTTGAATTTTAATATTAAGTCTTAGTACGTGAAACTTTGAAAAATATTTAAAAAATTGAAAAATTAATTTTTAGCTGAACTTGAAAATAATTAGGGATTTTCTGGCTTTGACATTGTTCATTTAGCTAAAAATAACAAATTCTAAAAAACTTTTATTGAAATTTTACTTAATTTTTGAAAAATAGCACTTTTCGGATTTTGACATTTTCGAAAAACTCAATTTTCTAAATAAGTAAAAATCACTCGGTGTATATGATGATAGGGTCTAAATAGGTTTTTAAACAAGCACGAATTATTGACGTAAAAAGTTTTTTTGAAAAATCAAAAATATTTTTTTCCATATTATGCCGATTTTTTGGGGGACACTGTATATTGTGATTTGTACCACCAACGTAGTTTTATTTAATTAATGTTTTCCCCACAATTAGAATTTTTCCTACGTTATTACAATATTTGTTATGCTTTAGCTTTCACCGTTGACTTTTCTGATACTATTTAGCTTTTAACAAATTATCTTGTAAGATGTATTTATGTAAGTTATATACCCTTTTATATAAATTATTAATTATTAGTTTTATTAAATATTTTTAGCTCCAGTAGAAACAATTACTCTTAAAAACAGGTCGGGTTTATGCATTATAAAGACTGTTATTACACTTGAACAATCGTTTTGTTTCAATGAAAACTTACTTAAAAAATTCTGTGACAGTTCGATAATTGTCAATGTCAAATAACTATGAAAATAGAAAATTATTCAAAAACTTATTTGTCACAATTATTATCACTTGATAAATATAAAAATGTAAGTAGTTCCTTTTTAATTATCATATTCACTTTATTATAATGTTTACCTTTTAATTTTGACACAAATACCTTTAGTTGCAGCCTCTCCAATCACTTCAATCAGCTCCTTTACGTAACTATGTGGATTCTATCCGCTCACAGAAGCTCTGGGACACCCATGCAAAAGACAGACCCCAACTCAATACTGCAAACTCTTGTCACCCAGCAAAAAACTTTCTTTTCCACTGCACGTCAACCCAAGTATAGTTGTAATCAATTACCAGTAACAGTAACTGCAAGGCCTTTTTCTCAAATCTCACAAGATGGTTGCAACCTCCTCCAAGATGCTCGATGGGGTCCACCACCAGTGACAGAAAATGCCTCCTATTCAATTGACATGATGTTTCCTTCTACCGGGTGGTCATAAACATCTGAGATCTCGGTAGCCATGGAATTAGCTACTTATAAATGTTGGTTAGCATTATACATACTTCAATTATAAGTATTGGTATGAAATATAATAAAATGCAAATAAGAGGAAGGGAATGTGCCCCAGATTCTGCAGTTTAGCCTACGACTCGATTATAAAAATCCCTGTTCTAACTTCAATACTTATTGTAATCTGTAATAATTTTTGACAGATAGTAATTTTAGTAGTGATGACATTAATGACATTTAGTTTAGTTGGATTCATCACTTTAATAAAGCGGTGTTGATTCCAAAGGTAATGTGATATCAGATATTTATGGCCACCCGGTATAAGAAGCTTGACGATGTCCACTACTAGTGGCTGAAATGCTTTGATCCAATTCACATAATGTTTCCTTCAGTAAGACACTCGACGAAGTCCACTACTAGTAAATGAAATACCTTTTAACCAATTCACATGATGTAGCTAACGAATAATAAACTTGATAATGCACCCAATTTCAAACAAGACTATTTGCTAGATTACTGCAGTTCAACTTCTTATGGTTCTTCTACCATACACTTCTATTTTATCTCGTCAATTTGCTATTACTCGACCCCCTTTCATACACCAACCAGATTAACAAATTATTTCATAAAAGGGGTTTATTATTTCAAAATCTTAACTTTTTACAAATAAAGTTTATATAATTTCGAATCTAAATTTTGTTACTATTTTAATCTATTAGGCTTACCATAGATACTATACTATAATACTCATTTATACCTGACATATCAAATAATTTCTTCAAATAAGTATTCAACATTAACTGTCCACTTTAATTCAAGCAATATTTAAGTCATATGTTAAAACCTTTCTGTTTCTTAATTTGAATTGTTCGTCTGAATTTAAATTCTAATCCTTTATTTTACTAAATACACATGTGAATAATTATTATGTTTCTTTAATAGTTAAATTCATCTTCCTATTTTAATAATGAAATCTTTTAATCATTTTATATATAATATCAAACCCATGAACTATTTTTCCCAAATAAATTAGCAGTCTTAAATGCAACCATTACAGTATATACATAATAGCATAGAACATATTTTGGTCTTAAACAACTACTTTCGAAGGCTAGGGGTCTCTGGGATAATTTTTAGGATAGTTGTTACAGTATCAAACGACACCCACGGGTGTGGGAGTGCCAAATTCTTAATTAAATCCGGAAGACGTTAACACTTACCCTGAAAATCTCTACAAACAGGCTTAAAGGCCACGGCTTGATACGCTCAGGGAGATGGGCGTGGTCCTAGACACGATACACCGCAGGGCAAGCGTAACGGTATACATATAGGGTGTTGCAAATCAATCGGGGAAAGCACGCTTAACCGAACCTTGAAGGCGAAACGGGGTGTGATACAAGTGCTCCGTCTCACGAACCTTGACGCTGCAGCGGCAAGCGTCGCCAACTTACCCCTGACGCTTAAACACTCAGGAGTCGCCGTACATATATCTTTACACAGTAACCTAAAAGTGGGCATGCACAGACTGGTCGTAAATCATAAGGCCTCATTCAAAATGCTGGTCTATTGATCTCACACATATAAATTTGCGATACACAGAAAGGTAAATACACAAATATGGATTTAACTATATAACCCAGCTAGGAGACGCTTTAACTCTAACTATAATTAAATCATCACATGAAATTGGTTATTAACAGCGTCGGCCACGCGATACTGCATTTACAGCAAATACACATAAATTAGGCCAGTACAGATGAATGAATTTGGTTATTGATAGCGTCGTCCAAGCGCTACTGCATTTACAACAAATACAGATAAATTAGGCCAGAACAGATGAATGAATTTGGTATTGATAGCGTCGGCCAAGTGATACTGCATTTAAAGCAAATACACATAAATTAGGCCAGCACAGATGAATGAATTTGGTTATTGATAGCGTCGGTCAAGCGATACTGAATTTACAGTTAAGTCAGCTTAATACAAAAATGATAAAAAGCGCCAAGGAAGTCGATGCCCACGTGGAGAGTAATAAATGCCGTGACTACACGGAGGAAAAAGGCAAATTACGGAAGACAGCAGTATATTTATTACAAAATTAACTAACTATACATCTCAATTAAAGCAGCTTTAAATAGAGTGCGTTTAAATAAAACCGTTATCAAGTGGCCTTGTGTCAAATAGTAATTTTTGAAGGTCATGTCGTAACTTATCTTATGGATTGCTTATGCACCCAACCTCACTTTGACAATTGACAACTCAAGTGACGAGCGCGTTGAATTCTGGGTAGAGCGATGTAATAATTTGCGTATATATAACCTCACTTTGACAACTGACAACCCAAGTGACTCAGAGCGCTAAACTAGGGGCAGAGCGATGCAATAGTCAAGGGTAATACCACAAGCAGTGGATATATTTTTACAAATATTTTGTCGTTTCCATGTAAATTATTGCGTTTAAATTTCACGATACAAAATCACATCATTTAAATGTGATTTTGTTGAGTGAAATTTGCAATAATTTATATGGAAATGGCAAAATATTTAAAAAAATTATATCCACTTCGAGTGGTATTTGGGACGACTATTTAACAATATTAATACATAACGGTTAACTTTATTGAAAAATAATCCAACAATTAATATAATTATTCATTCTCAATTAAATTCAGCGGAATACTTCCAAAACACAGCATTTTAAAATTTTTAAAACAAGCCACACAGTTTGTTGGGGTTTAGTGTTACGTAACCAAGCGATATCACTAAGGACAGAACATCGTTGCTAAGCGATACTTCCCAACAAGGCTATTTATTTTTTGAGTACGTACATTGTTTTGCGAATATTTTGCATGGTGCCTAATATTCAGTGATATACTGCTGTTATTGGTTGAAAAAAGCAAATGTCTGCAATGTGATTGGCTTATATGTTATAGTGTTGAATAGTCACCGACATGTCGTCGTAAGACAAAATCAAGTTCAAAGCCCTCTCGATAACTTTTTTTAACCTACGTATGTTATTATTAAACTTACCAAACGTCTATGTCAACATCAAATACCACTGGGAACCTTAATTTTAGTAACACAGACCAGGAGGCAATCATATTAATCAATAATACCTATTTTTAACTATAAAATTACGGATTTTGCAAAATATTATGGTGGTACAGTTATGACGTCATAGATAACGTGATGCTTAAATTTGGTTAGAAGGTTTATGGGTATGATAACCGGAGAGTGTGAGATGAAACCAATGTCCTAGCGTGAGGTTCGAACTCACTGTCTGGCTATTACAAGTTCAAATGCTTTACCCCTCGACTACGCAATCGGTCGCTTTACTTTGTATGTGTTTTTCATTTGTATACTAACTACTAGTAAAAAAGTCAAGCAATCGCGTAGCTACTCAAATGGTGTCGAAGCAGCACATCGCCGGACTGCCGAACCTGACACAGAGAGATCGAATTTCCATTTCGGCAAGAATTTTTAATCGAAAGATGGGGATGTAAATTGCCCCATTCGCGCTCTCTACTAATGGTATCGATAAAAAACTCCGACTCAATTTTAAATAATTTCTTCCATTGTACAAATATGTATAACATAGTATGATAACAGTAGAAATAATCGGTTTAACAGATTAGGAAAACAAAAACCGCTTAATGTCATCCCTAGTTTTCCGAAGTATAGATAAGGGACCGTCTCATCTTGTTTCGACTAAACAAATTCGATACTCGGAGCGATAGAGATGCGCTGACCGTATTAATGTCATCGTTTGATAAATGCTCGTAATCTAATGCGGTACTGTCAGGCCATTTTAATTTCAATAGTTACGTAGCCTATTTGGAGCAGTTTTGGTACAAAGTTGCCGAGCTTGTATATAGGTTTTTTCAGTCATATTTTACCATTTAATATTCAACATTAGAATTTTAGTGCAAAAGGAATAACAACATAATAAACTTAAATCATTGCCTCCTAGTGCGTAAATAAGGAGTGAATATGTAACGGTTCGATTCTTGGGAAAACGACCCTTGAATTCGTTCGATGCTGCACTCTAGTTAAATTTACAGGCTTGTCGCGTTCGCTTGATCGGCAATCAGCGGCGCCAAGGTCTCGGCGTAGGTTTCCTTCAAGATGATTGTATATACAAAGGGCTTTCGGGAAAGTTAAAAAAATATTCAAATAAAGCTTATCTCTTTTTTAATTTATTAAGATATGCCCTACCGCTTGTGATTCAGATTTCACTTAACTTTTTGCAAACACATTGGAATGTTGCCTCTTAATGATAGAAGATTATTACACAAAATATGAACCTTTTCAAAAATAATAAAGTTATGTTTAGATTCACCGCCCCTATATTACAGAAAATATTTGCATGGGCTAACTTTAGGTTATATAATATATAGTGAGATGTCTTGCCAGTCGTCATGTCGGAGATCTCTTGCAGCCATTACTTCCTGGATATCATTCTTCCAACTTTTGGGGTGGCGGCCTTCTTTTCTTCTTCCAGGGGGTTGCTACTGCCACATTCTATTTGGCCATCTGTTTTTTTCCATCCTTTGAAGGTGACCACACCACATCAGCTGCTTCGCTTCTATGGTATCTAAAATGGTCGTCTTTACTCCCATAAATTCTATAATTCTGGTATTTCTTACATGATCTAATCTTGACGTGTCACTACTTCTTCTCCAGAAGTCAATTTTTAAAGCTAGTACTTTGTCCTGATTTCCCTTCTTTGTCCCGTGTTTCAGCTCCGTATGCAGCGAGGCTTTCAACAATGGTCTTGTATATAGAGCTCAGAGAATGGCATTAACTTGTCTTATCGAGAACCATAAGACAAGTTAATCCCATTCTCCATTTACCTTGAACAACTTTGTTATTAATATCTTCAGTACTTTTTCTATTTTTTAAGAGGGTTGCACCAAGATAATTAAAAGTTTTACAGTATCTAACTTGTGTTCTAATATCCACATCCTCCATATTTTCTTCCCCAACTACAAGATATTTCGTTTTTGTCATTTTTATTGTCAATCCCCAGTGCTCATATTGATCCTTAAGTTTGCGCAACATATAACTCGAATCTTTCCTATCAGCAGCTACGATAACTTGATCATCGGCGTAAAACAAGGTATATAAAGTAGCTTTTCCAATAGGTATACCCACACCACAACGCTTCTATGTCCATTTCTTTAGCGCTTCTTCTATATATATTTAAAGAGTAGTGGTGCCATGAGACACCCTTATCTCAATTCTTTTGTTATTGGAAACTTTTGGGGTAGGTTTCCACCAACTTTCCCCGCAGTGTTGCATCCATAGTACAGATATCTTACTGCATTTATGTAGTTTTACCAACACCATTTCTTTGCATGCTGTGCCAGAACTTATTTAATGGCAAGGTGTCATAGACTTTATGTAGATCGATAAATGTCAAGGGGACTATTCTATTATATGACACTCGTTTCTGGATAAAGTTTTTCAAAGTAAAAATTCCGTTTATGCGGAAACGTCCTATCTTAAACCCATTCCATTCTTCGGATTCCTTTGTCTGCTCTTCTATCCTCTTTTTGAGAATTTTTTCGTAGAGTCTAGCTAATGAACTTATAACACTGATTCCCCATAAATTTCGACAGTCCTGTCGGTTGCCCTTTTTGAAGTTATATGTTGTAATGGCAGTTTTCTATTTGCTTGGTACCGCTTCTCCTTTTATGACTATGTTCAAAATCTTTGCCAATAACTCTGTTAATGTTATTGGGGCTGCTTTAAGTAACGCAATTCTCCTGGTCCTGGTTCTTCCCCGTTTTTCCTCCTGCCGAGGACTTCTTTAACTTCCTCTGTATTTATTTCCGGAAGTTCTACAGTGTCTTCTTTTATATACTCTTTTCTTTTGGATTATAAAAAAGCTTTTCTATCTTTCTTAAGTAAAATTTCATAGTAATTCTCCCGTTCTTGAGTAGAGAGTATACAAGTACAAATTGGTAGAAACAACCATACTACCGTATTTGTAAACCCTTTTAAATAGTGCTGCCTATTGTCTACATTTTCGGAATTTGCTAAGATTTTAACTGCTTAGTTTTTCGGACATTCCAGAAAATAAGCAGTCAGGGATGACGACATCCATCGAGAGATTATGCAGTCTTTCAAAGCCCCAAAGTCTCAGATGTCGACATTCTTCTAGTTATTACGAATCCCGTAAGTTGTTTGCAAATCGTGCTACTTATTTATTACTCTTACTTAGAACAGTTTTAATTTTCTGTTTACATAACGTCGTTTCTTGATTCAATGCTTATTTCTGCAAAATTATTTAATTTAATTTAACAAATTAGCTTCGATTTGTCAGAGGTGAATGAAACAAACTAAATCAATATTATAGCCTAAGGCAGGGGTGGCGAACCTTTATTCATCTACGTGCCATTTTTTCTAAAGAAATGTTTAATGAGGCCATGACGTGCCATCAAACAATCTTGACTTAGTGATTAATGGGGAAAAAATAAAACTAAATACTATCAACTTAAAACTCTTTATTTGCAACAAAAATAGACATTTTGTACAGCAATAGTGACGTTATGTTTATTTAAATGAAAGAAAAAATTCGTGCGACTTCTGCTCTTGCAAATTAGATGCTAAATAACTTATATTAGCTCCATACTTTGTTACTTTTAGCAGAATGCAAGTTGGACTGGATTCATCTGAGAAACGGCTTCTAAGCGAGTCTTTAATGTTGTTGATTTCTGAAGATAATGACTCACAAGCATAGGTGAATGAAAATATTGTTAAGATAGCAAAAGCCAGCTTCTTCAGACTGCTAAATGTGTCTGGAATTGAATTCCACGTTTCCATTATTTTGATATTGGCATTTTCACTTATATTACTTGATACATATAGTCTTTCTATTTCATTTAATTCCAACTGTTTCCTTGTTTCGAAAAATTTTTGAATCCATATTGAACTAGACTGGAAATCAATCAGCTGCATTTCAATTTCTTCAATTTCCAACCAATCAAATTTGGCCAAGTTCAGTTTATCAAGTGAAGTTGCATCAGGATATATAATAAATTTCAGTGTTTCCGATAATTCTTTGAACTGAGAAAATCTCGTTGAAAATTCTTTGATTGAAGAATTAATTACCGAATTAAACTCTTCACTGACTTTTGCTTGGTCTGGTTTTTCGTGTAAATTCAAGTTTGGGAAATACTTGTAGTCTTTGGTAACAATATCGTTACTGAAAACTTGCAGTTTAGCTTCGAAATCATGAATGAGATCTATCATAACAATAATTGTTTTATTTCCGCCTTGAAGCTTCATGTTCAATCCATTGTTAAATATAAATTGTTTCGATTAGGTACCTAAATTCCTTAATTACTGTCGTGCCCAAATTATTTTGTGGCGTGCCATCAATGGCACGCGTGCCAATGGTTCGCTACCCCTGGCCTAAGGAGTATAGTTTGGGTAATAATATCTAATATACTTATCATGCTTTGTCAAAAACTTGGGCAAACTGTATATCACATCTACTTGTTCCCCATCTTCCAGAACGTCACTCACGTAGTAATCTTGTAACTTTTCATTGGTTTGGAAAAGTACTTATTTTAAATATTAAATTAAATGCAATATACAGTGCATTCCAATTAAAAAGAGCCACCCCGTATAATTCCGTTATTTTTATATTTATAGAAAAATCCACAGGTGCATTCCAATTAAAACAAGCCACCCCATTATTAAAAGCCAACTTTTGTAAAGATTATGGGAGTTTTAGTTGTTACCGGTTTTATTTTAGTTTTTTCTCTTGCAAAAAAGGTGTTGTACTCACAAGTGAGAAGGTTATAAAAGGTGCGAGCCCATATTACCTTTTTGCGGGTTACCATTTTTAGGGTGAATTTTCTCGGAAACTACTGAACAGATTTTGAAAAACTAAAAAGCATTAAAGAAAGAATTTGATACCCTTTAAGATGAGGTATCACTCGACCCCCTTTCCTATTTGAACTTTTTGACGTTTGTGTTGGTGGAGGAGGGGCTAACTCTGAACGAGTAAATTTTGACACAAAAATGTGTCCCCCTAAAAAGCAAAATTGACGTATTTTAGGATTTTTCTGTAAATACAAAAATAACGGAATTTTACGGGGTGGCTCGTTTTAATTGGAATGCACTGTATAGAGACTTTAAACCATATCGAAAATGTGTTAGCTATTTGTAAAACCAGAATATTTAAAATGCATTGCATAGCCTAGAGGTTTGCGTTAGAGAAGAGTCTTTGGAAAATTGTCAAAGACTAATTAAGTGCAGAAAATCATTGAATTCCTATTATTATATTCCTATATCCTATAAAACTTCAATTGTTTCGTATAATATCACAGCCGCAAAAATTTATTTGGAGAAACGTTCGCTAATTGATTTAGATACTATGAAATAGCATTATGCTGCCTGGCATTTATTTTTTTCAAAAAACTATTAAAACAGATTAACAATGGCAATAAGAATACTTTTATTCATTGGACCATACGGCTAATAGTTTAAAAAATGTTGAAAAATAGACTCCACTACAGCATGCGTAAAGGTTTTTATAGTACAATTGTGCCTTTGAAACCGTTTCAATAAAATTCCTGATCTGTAATTACACACGAACCAATATTTTATAACACTTTTCGCGAGTATTTTTAATATAAACTTGGAAGTATTATAGGCAACTTAACTCACAGCTATTTTTGGTTACGAATAACAGGTACATACTCTAATCCCTTTTTAGTTTGTCCGGTAAGAATCTTTAAACACTAAATACTTTTAAAGGGTCTCTTTTTAGTATCTATGACGATTTTGTGAATGTTTTAATCTTCTAAAATATTAATTAACTATTAGGTAACCCTTCTTTGTCAAATTAAAAAAATGTAGGGAAATACATCTATTTACTGATTTTTTTTATTAATGACAACCAGCTCAACACTTCACAGTATTATACATAGTTTTGATGTTACAATGTACATGTTTTAATTTTCTCGGCATAACATAGAAGGATCATGGTTCCTCGAGAGTCTACTGAATATGAGTACGACGGAAAAAACACACAAACAATAATTAATTATAAGCAGTTATAAATAAATACAAACTTGAATTAATATCTAAATACAGCTACATTTTATAAGGATCCACTATTGTCTGTCATAAATCAGAAAATACGACTGTGAGTTCAAAGAAAAATAATCCAGGAGTGACTTCCTTGCTGACTTTCTCGAGGTCGAATTTTTGGATGATTGCGAGACTTTCTCTATACGAAAAAGTAATAAAAACAGTTAAAAAATGTAAATATCAAATTGAATAACTTTGGAATCTTTAGTGATTCTACCGGTTTTATTATTGCTAAGAGGATGGAAAAATTAATAAAATACTTATTTTTAACACATGAAGTTTAATTTAATGAACTTTGATTTTAATAATTTAAAACATTTTGCTTATGTGAAATTGTTCACATTTCATAATGCTATAGCTTTAAAAAATAAAGTATGTGCGTCGTGCTAAAAATACTAAATACTAAAAATATTATTATCAAAAGGAAAATAGTTAAAACGGCGGTAGATATATTATTTTTTTTAAATTAGAAAGTAATTTGTCCGTATTTTCTATAGAACATCAAAGTGATTCAGTAATAATCAAAATGTAAGTGAAATGCTAATTAATTTCTGAACGAATTTAAGCTTCGAGTAATTAAATATTTTCGATGGAAGGGATAAAGCTTCAATGTGCTGTTTGTAACAATGCGTTATAGCGCGACGGAATAATAATTTAAAGTACATGTGCTAAAAACATATTTTATTAACGAGCGAAATTTTCCCGAGTTAATAAAATGTTTATATTCGAATGTGCTGTATAGAATTGTATCCAATATTCAGTAGTTTAAAATTGAAATTTGTGGAAAATTTTTGTATCTTGCGTTTTATGAAAATAAATAATGTTTAAAACAAAATTTACTTGTCAATGTGACATGTAAAATTTGTTAATCAGATGAGCAGATATTTTGTTAAAGCAATATTAGTAGATCCTTATTAAATTGTATTCTACAAAAATTACGTCAAATACACATCTCTTATATCTCGCTCAAGGCACCTAAAGTTGACTAACTCGGAAATCAAGCATTTTAGAAAAAAATTGTTTAATTTGGTTACCATATTTGATCTCCAAAATTCGTCATCCTTAAAAAAGAATAAGTAGGGGATAAATTTTGTGAAGAGTAAAGTGATATAGGTGTTACATTTTGATTTCTTCTACAGAGATGCCTCCTTTTGTATATATGATGAAATAGCAAGTTTCACGTTTTGTAACTTGCAACAACCCTTGGATTTAATAAAAATAATTGTGATTACGTTGAAGAGTAACATGTCCATTTTCACACAAGCAGTAATCTATCTTCTTTTGAATTACTCCATCCACTGGAGGCAGGTTGCCACTTTTTTCGGAGCTTTTTATTTTCACTATAGCGTTGTTGTCTACCAGTCCGTCAGGGGAACATGCTAAATATGGAAACTCTCCACTTCTACGCACGGAGTTTTCAAACTGTTTTTCGAATAATAAGATAGCCTTATTTTCTTTATCCAGTCCAAATTTAGTAGCACTAGTACCAAAGAAAGTGGAATATAATAAAGAATCAACCGTTTTCACTGTAGATGTAGTTTTCTTTCATTTGCAATTTTTTTCAAAAGTAATTTGCAGTAACTCGTTTTCTTCGTTCAACTTTCCAGATTTCGCTGTTGGACTGGAACATAGTTTCTTGAAATATACGTTCCTTGTCAATTTCTGCCAAGTAGCGTAAAAATTGGGCAGATTTTACAACATATTCTTCCTCATTCATATCTAGGACAAAGTTTGAAACCTCAGGATCATAATACCGGTATTTTGAACACCCTGATTAAAATATCCCGTTTTTATGAAACTTTAGTATTTTCTATCCTATATGATGACCCATATTCCATTAAAAAATTAATACTTTTTTAAACCAACCTTTTTTGGACACCTTGTGTAAGTAGATTTAAAATGTACCCCCTTCAACCATACTCAATTAAACATTCCGTAATCGGAGACTAGCGCAATAAATGGACACCCTGTATAAATCTTAACACAATGAGCTTCTGTGGTCTCGTGGCAGGGCAGGATGTTATGAAAATAAATACAACAATACAACGTGCAAGACCAATCCCGAATATTAATTATGGCTTTCTTTTATAAAAAAAAACAGATTGCACTGCTACCATTTTACTGGTTTAAAATGCTATAACATGAAACGGATTTGGAAAAAAACTATTTTTTCTTCAAACGGCAGTAAAATGTGGCATTATACTCCTGGATTCATAATGCTAAACTGTCACTTTATTCCATGCGGCAGATATTATCTGCCGCTGACGAGATAGAGTAATTTTCTTCGGATTTTCTTATAAACGTTTGAAGAACAAATGCCATATGTTATTCGGAGCAAAAGTATCTTTATGTTGGTCGGCTGTCCGTCCAGCCAAGCCACATAAACTATAACTTTTGCTCCTAATAACATAATATACTATTATTCACAGAAGTTCAAATATTAAATTATTATGAGACAAACATTATTACGTTATTCAGTTGGTCAAAACGTGACAATGCGATACTTACGCTTAATAAACACAAATTGTCTATGTAAAGTGAAAGTAGGGAAAAGCCAGCAAAATTGTAACGATAGGTTCTAACATATATTCACCTCAGCACAATGAGCCTCAGCGGTCTCATGGCAAAGCTACTGACTAACAATAATTGTGTTTGTTCCTCCAACGAATTAAAAAATTTCATAATACGTATTTATTAAAAAAAATATGAGAACGAAAAACATAAGAAGGCTATCTATAAATAGTTAATTATATTAGCCCCCAACATCTTAATTACAATTAATTACAACATCAGTTGCACCAAAACATTTCAGTTAAAATTCGGCAACAAACGTAAGGACGTATTGGGCCAACTCGGGTTATAAATAGAAGGTTCGTCGCAGGTAATAGATTCACAGAAAAGGTACTTAGCGAAACAATCCGCTTTCGACATTGCCATACAAAACAAAGTAGTGTATCTACAGTTGCCTAACCATTTATTTTTCAAGACGCAAAATAAAAATTCACCTCGCCCGCTATAGTATCCTTAAGTATCGTAACCTATACTTTTTATTCTGTGGCTGCGTGTAAAACGCAACAATTGTTTAAAATGGCAGTAAACGGTACGTTTTCGTTTTAACGGCCCAGGAACTGTAAGCTTTTGGGATACTTCAAATATAAATTCTTCAGGTATCGATGAAAATTTAATAACGATATTGTTCATGAAACTGGCCTTGGAGAAGGCACTCAGCAAGATCCTCTGGTAAATTATGATCATGACTTTGATACCTCCGATAGTGCGCAAAATAATTTTCAGTGGTTCTGAGTAGTGAATTTTTAAAATATCAATACAATTAAAAATCTTGCAAACTTACCAGAAACAGTACAGTACCTACTTACTACAAATACATTAGTAATATATTTTTTTTAAACTTGGCACTTTGCACCAATTTGAAGGAAGTTTCTGGAAAATCCCTGGCAACCATTTCTTCAGAAAAAAAAATCTAGTGTGATACACGCACACAACTTCCTTTTACACTGATCTTATAATTAGCCAAAAAAATTATTTTTAATTTTTAAGCTTTTGTGAAAAATTTTCAAAAATTACAAATTCTACAGAAACTCCACAAAATAGAGCGTTAGTTGAAAAGACAAATTTTATCTAAAATTTTAAGCTAAATTCAAAAATGTAATAATATACCGGGTGTTCTTCATATGTTAAAATATGAGTTAAAAAATAAACAAAATAAACCCATTTTAGAGGTATTCAACTGGAAAATCACCTATCTCACATCAATACACATTAAAAATGTAACAAAAATATAAAGTTTGAAAAAAATTGTTAGATCCGTTTTTGAAAAAAATGAATAATCACAAGAGGAAACGCCATACTTTCGGTTACGCGATTTTTTCAAAAGCTTGCTGTCACATCTAGATAATACACAAAACATATATGAAGTTTCAACGCCATACCCCTTTTTGTTTTCGAGATATTCTGTTCACACACACACACACACCTACAGACAGACAGACCAATGAACAAAAACATGTTTTTTGGGTTCAGGGGACTCTAAAACGTGAAGATCTGTTGAAAACTCAATTTCGAATTTTTGGGGCGAATCCAGTACTTTATTGTAAAAGGAAGTAACAATCATTGTGTGTATCGTTCTTGTAGTGAAATTTCATTATCACGTGATTAAATTGTTGCAAATCAGTGTTGTAAATTATTTTCAATATTATGACACGGAAGATGTTTTTGTTAATACTAGGTTACGTTACCTTTATTCGTGTTAAAATATATCATTTTAATATGGCGTTAAATACGAGTACATTTATTACAAAATTACTAGTAAATTGATGTATCTGATACTAATAAGAAGTCAAACAAACGTCAATGTCAACATCAAATGTCATTGAGGAACAACACCTCTAACTTTGGCAACCCAGACCAGAAACGCAACCTTACATTTAAAAAATACGTATTTTGAGGAATTTTATCTGCTAATTATGGTGGTACGAATGTGACGTCATAAAACACGTGATACTGAGATATCCTTATAAGAACTATAGTTCCATGAGATTAAAAAAAATATTCTGAACAGGCCTTGATATGTGTTATACGTTTGGCAGTACTGAAGTGTATTGTCAGTCTATGTCGAATTCGAGATTAAAAGGTTAGGTTTTGTTTGTTGTTTGACACAGGCTGACGTAAAACTTAACTTGCAAATCTCGAATTTGACATAGACTGCCAATACACTACAGTACTGCCAAACGTGTAACACATATCACGGCCTGCTCAGAATCATTGTTTTTTGATCTCATGGTATTATAATGAGCATCAACAATTGACCTCGTTTGCGAATATATTGGTGTAATCTTCAAACTGAGAAGTACCTAATCTAAAAGTTGTTGATGAGATGCAGTGTCATATGAAGCAAGTAATTTAATACATTTTGGAAAATCAAGGCAATACTAAATCAAATTCAAAGGCTATATCATTCAAATGCCAGAACGGCAAGGTCTTATCATGGCAAAATTCAAATGAGGCAATATGAAAAGCGTCAACCTAATCTTTAAAATTTAAAAAAATTATTTGATGACAACAGCAACTGGAATACCTCTAGGATTTATCAAGTATTTGTTTAAGCACCAAAGCCATCTATAACATTACAACTAATTTAGTACATAGATTAACGAGTAATTTCTTCCTATTAAAGCTTACATCCTAATTAAGTTTTTGACCTTCACCCACTCATGTCTTCCAGATTCTTTTAATACAAAAATCACAAAACACACACTATGCTCTGTTTTTACTTTCCCATACCCATAGGTATAGGGAAGTCTTAGAATCATGAAAATTTTGGAAATCGAGATTTTCACAGAAATATCCGTTTTGGGCCTCTAGGAACCCAAAAAAGTGGTTTTTAAAAAATGTCTGTCTGTGTGTGGGTGTGTGGGTGTGTGTGTGGGTGGGTGACGCTCATCCTACAGCCGAAAGTATTGCTCCGAGTTTGATGCGCTTTGGAATGCGGGGGTGTATCGAAAATTCATCGACAAAATAAGCTTTTCAAAAAAATCCGAAACCGGAAGCGGAAGTTACGCATGTTTTTTTGGTACGACTGTTTTCGTGATTAAAATTTTGAAAATTTTATCGCGGATAACGATAGAGGGTCATAAGACAAATCTGTTAGTTTTTTGCCGAACTCGCTAGGTTTAAAATGAAGGGCGCTATGATTTTTTGAAAATTTTGAGTTTAACGCCCTATTACTCAAAAACGGAGGAATCGATTCAATTGATTTTTGTTTTCTGAATAGTATATGAAGACTAACATGAGGTGATATAAAAAGTGTTTTGAAAAATATTAAGGGGCCTAAATTACAAATTTTCAAAATTTTGGAAATTTTCTAAAAATCATTTCTCAAAAACTGCCCACAGGAATTTGTTTAAACTTCATACACTGATAGACCCCGAAAAGGGCTATCAATCTGTGTTTTAAAGAATCTCATGAATTATCTGTGGCGCCCTCTACGAAGCTTTGAAGTTTGAAAATTTAAACCCCTTTAATTAATAAACAAAACAAGATAGGTAGCTGGGGTTTTCACTGAATTGCTCAGTGCATAATGGAGCATATGAATATGCAAAAAAATATTACACTCGTGGATATATGTAAGCGCACCGGCCCCCTCCCCCCTCTATTTTTGAAAAATATTTTTTTATTCTAACGGTTGTTATATTTTTGCGTCAAAGAATCTTTTTCCGCGAAAATAAAAAAATCGATTTTGTATGCCCTAGAAAATATAATTTCCAGGTACTTAGAAAATTTCACCTCGGTGCTACAGCCGTTTTGAGGAAAATAATACATAAATAAACTAGCACAGTGGCGGCTTGTCCACTTGGCGCCATCTACAGAAGCTCGGTGGTCACGTTTTGAACTACACATCTTATAACATAAAATCGTAGCTCTCTTTGTTTGCGTGTAACTATGTTTGTTCGCTATCTCCTCCGAAGATACTGGACCGATTAAGTTGTACGATGGCTTAAAAGTTTGCTAATTTTCAGACTTAGATCGTAGGCCGGTTTTTATTTACAAAAAAGTGCGAAACAGTTATAGTTTAATTAACTTCTCTAGGCAGCAGAGCGGAGCGCCTATCGCTGTCTACTATTAGCTATTATTCAAACAGGAGAGTGTGGTTCTGCGGTAAGCGTGCTGGCTTATCACGCGGGAGCCCCGGGTTCGATCCCGTCGATGCATCTTTTTTTTAAATTTATATTAATGAATCTCTCTTAATTTTGCGAACCGAAACGTAGTTCGGGTGACTCACTAGTTCTTTTATATTTACCCGCAATTTACTTGAAAGTGTAAACGCTTATCACGGTGAAGACGTGAGTCATCGAGTTGAAATTTTGATATGTTGTAAAGACTGTTGAATAAAGACGATATGAACAGTTTGCAGTATGGGAAAGTCCAGGGAGGTAGCCACGTCCACTTTTTTTTTTGCACTATCACACTATCTCACTAACTCAAAAGGTTTGGTGCTAAGCCTTCTCACTATCCCGCGGTGATGGAGCAGCTTTTGTGGTTTCTCGCTTAACAATCCTAAACTAAAAAAAACGAGTGGATAGGTTGGGGGTAAATAAAAATATAATATACCAGTAGTAAGGATAAAAAAAAATTAATTATCGTCAAATATAATATTATTACAATCAAGAACAATGACAAAATTAGACCGTGTGTTACGAACATGCAGAGACTATTTTAGGATCAAAATTAAAAAGCCGGGGCAAATATACAGTTAACTTGGTGTTAACGAAAAAAATAAATTTTAGCTTTGACGTAACGACCCCAGAGGTTTAACCGATAGCACAAGTAGAAACCTACTCTTGCTGACGTAACGCCGAAGAGCTTATGCTTTGTTTATAGGTGGTACTGGTTCTTCCTGTTTCAATTCATTTCCCCGACGATACACGCTAAATCCTATATTTTGTGTAGCGCTTTTCTATCACTTTTGTTGCACAACATGCAAAATCGATGTGAAAACAGTATTGTTTCAAAAAGATCAAAAAATCTTTGTTTTATTTCAGTCCCCATTGATGTTCGTCAGCTTTATAACAACAATATAAAATTCTGCAACAAATCCAAGCGATAACACAATGGAATTTTACAATAAAATGGACATTCTTTACTTCGTTCGCTGATCCTTCATTTTACAAAAAATCAAAACTGTGTCGACAAAATTTAAGACCAGCATAAAAATCGCCGCCCGGCTACAACTATTTTAAAGCGTACTAATGCATTTGGACTGAACTTAAAAATGACTGGAAGAATGTACGGGCGTGTGTCAGTTCGAGTGATTTCGTATCCGTTACAAGTAAATGACAGGTGGCAGCTGACACTGACAGCCGTTGAAACGACTTTTGGCAAACGCCTAGAAGGAGAGAGCAATACGGCGAGTAAATGCTGTAATAACCATCACAACCTTGATTTTCGAACACCATAAATAATTCTCGTTTTATTGTCGGCTACATGGTGCAGAAACTCGTGTACACTTTATTTGCGTCTTATCAAACTGATTATTTGGAATTCGTTATTAGTATATGTTGCAGGCAATTCCTAAGACAAATGCTTCGGGGACCATTTGATATAATTCTATCACTTTAACTAATTATTTTTTTTCTACTCCCGCATGTATATATTCTGTTTTCTTCACAATCTACAGAATGGATATGTAGGCAATTGTAGTTAACTGAACGTATATACACCAATCACAAACCACGTTAGTCGTGATTACCTAGGCAACTTTCATTAATTGTTTGTTTTGCAATGGGCACGCCCTGCTGTGCCCTGTTTGTGGCAAACGTGATTTTGTTGTAAGATATCTTATTAATTAGCGTTGAATAAATTTTCTTTTAATTTTCCATTCTTTTCCATTGATAAGGTCGTAGAAAAAATATACTGTACAACTCGAGTGGAATGTCCATATCCACTCTCGTTGTACAAACTACTATTGTTTAACTACTAGTGTTAGAAAAGTATCTGATGAAATAAAAATAGTATAATAGCTCTATGTGCGTGGCAATAGTTTCAAATTACACTAAATACGTCAGCAGAATTGATATTTGTAAAAGAAAGATTTACTTTAGAACATTTTGAGCAAACTAATTTTTAGATGCTGGTTTGACTATCCCGTCAATTCAGTGATATCATTATTAGTGCATCCAGTTTTAAATAAAAAGCTCAGTAATGATTTGTAAGCAAAAATCTATTTAAAATCTCCTATCCAAACTGTAACAAATTTGGAGAAACTGAAACTGAATGTTTAGTAAAGCAGGAAAATGTCTTGTACACAAATTCTCTACAAAATCCACAGAACATTTTCTAGTATTTACGTTACCTGATTACTTCCACACAATTATGCTTTTGACTTCCTGTATTTATTTATTTATTACAAGGAATGACAAAACAAGCATTCATCGTATGTTAACATTAAAAACTAAAAAACCCAAAAACAGTGGAACTATTGCAAGTCATTCGATCCATAATTTCGTCACTTCAACCACCAGAAATAAGATAAAAAATAAGTAATTAGAACTAATTAGATATAGGTATAACTGCAAACATCATAATAGTATATTATGTTATTAGGAGCAAAAGTTATATTTTATGTGGCGAGGCTGGACGGGTTATCTGCCGAGCTTGCGAGGCAGATAAGTACAGCCGAGCCACATAAAGATACTTTTGCTCCGAATAACATATACTATTTTTTCTTCAAACGTTTTTATAACAAATTATTTGTGAACAAAATTCGAAGAAAATTACTTGATCTCGTCAGCGGCAGATAATATTATCTGCCGCTGACGAGCGGCGGATAAAGTTGTCAGCGGCAGATAATAACTTTATCTGCCGCTGTCGAGCGGCAGATAAAGTCGTCAGCGGCAGATAATAACTTTATCTGCCGCTCGTCAGCGGCAGATAATATTATCTGCCGCTTGGCAATAAAGTGACAGTTTAGCATCATCAATCCAGCAGTATAATGCCATATTTTACTGCCGTTTGAAGAAAAAAGATTTTCTTTATTCCGAGCTCTTCCTATGCGATTGCGTTATTCTGAAAATAAATCTAATAACGTCGATCTCGCCGCCGTGTTTATGTATTTCTGATAGCAATAAATTGTATTTTTCCAAACAACTTGAACAGCAGATGAACATGCAGACAGATATCATCAAACTTTAAAAATATTCCCTATGCAGAAAGTATAAGAAATCTTCTCTAATGTAAAAAGTATACCCGTAAATGAATTTACAACTCAACACAGAACCAGTTACAACTTAACGTCAACATAGGATTATCGTACAGTCACAAAATACTATGATGGAGAAAAAGTGCAATATGACACAAAAATCCAGAAAACGGAGTCTTAGAAGTTATGGTATCTCAATTGTTATCATTATAATATTATAAGAATTAAAAACCAAATTGGCGGTATTAGATTTAACGAGACTTAAATAAGAAAAAATCTGTAAAGGGCTTTATACAGAATTTCCTTCGCAAGTAGACGTTGTGACACTAAACAATTTTAAAAATCAAAGGAAACTAGGTGGAAAATGTCTTAACGTTACTGATAATACTGAAACAATAAAAGGAAAAGCTTATAAATGCAAATTACATCAATTTTTAAATAAAAAACATTACCGGTGATAGGATTAGAACTTCAGACCCTGCCAATGCGAACTGAATGTTCGCCCCTGTCGCCATTAAAGGCACCACTCTTATTTTGTTGGGTACCATTTTCGTCGAGGGTAAAGCTTGATCTATGTGCAAATTATTAATTGTATCTATTTAAAGCAAAAATAAACTAAATGTGATTTCTTTAATGTGCTCACCATGTGTGTTTTTCGGTAAGAGTAAAAATCTGAGGTATGTGCAAAATATTACTTTCATTTAAGTAAAAATTCTTGAGTTAAAGCAACAATAGGCAAAATTTATTTTTTAAGACGGCTCACCTTGCATATATTTTACCGAAGTTTTCTCTGTTTCCTGCCAGGAATTTACAGTGTGTTTCACTTTTCATGGGGACGGTCATGTATCACAGAAAGTACCCAACCAATTTTGTTCAAATTTGCAAGGAATGTATATACCCTTAGTGCCACCCAGGACACAAGGACACATAAGAATGGGTCCATAGGCGTCCGTCTTAGGACAAAAAAAGGGGCTACTTTTTTACAAAGTAATATTAGCGATTTTTTCCGGCCACATTTTTTAACATAATCTTAAACCACGCCTTTGAAAACCCTTGTGGCCAAATTTTCATGCAAAAATTCCTATGCGTTAGAAAGATATTAAAACGCAAAGTTGAAAAATACTGTTCATTTATTTCGTAATTTTTCGAATAATAGCTGAGTTTCAAACATTACTTTAACTGTTTTCGTTTTTCTAAAGTGTGGCTATAGCAAACACATAAAGTTTTTTCATTGTTGTTAAATAATTTACTTGGAATTAGAATAAGAAATGTTATACACTTTATTCCCTTTTGATCAAGTACCTTTGGTAGTCGGTTTTTAAGAAAACAAATTAGCATCGCAGTACCTTATGTGTCCTTGTGTCCTGGGTGGCACTAATGGTATATACATTCCTTGCAAATTTGAACAAAATTAGTTGGGTACTTTCTGTGATACATGACCGTCCCCATGAAAAGTGAAACACACTATATATAATTCGCACGGTCTTCCACCAACAAATAGTTTTTTCCGCCAATCGTACTAGAATTGACACTTTATTAATCAAATTTTGTTGAGCAAAGTCCAACATTCCATTACATCAGCCGTTCCTAAGTAATTTACAATAAAACTGTACAGAATAGTATATTACATACCGAGGTGGGAAGTGTTTCATTACTGTCGAGAGATTAAGTAGTTTACCGAGACGCGTAGCGTCGAGGTTAACTTTATCTCGAGACAGGAATGAAACTTTTCACCGTGGTATGTATACTATTTTACTTACAATTGGTTTTTGTCAGTATTTATTTAATTAAGTAAGTTTCAAATAATACGTATTTTTATTGCAGTTTAATAAGTCACTTTAACAAAGGAAACTGCGACTCTGTTGCTAAGTAACATGACAAGTTCATTGAAAGTGACGTTTAGCTAGCCGGGATAATCTTTCCCGGCTAGCTGGGAATGTAAAGTAAACAATGACTCGCTTTCCTACTGTTTTGAAGGTTAGAAACGTACCTATTATTAACAGATTATGAGTAAATAATATTCCCGCCCTAGGTCGGGAATATTTTTCCAATGTTCCTATTTTTTTAATTACTCGTATCGATCGGCGGAAAAATAGTATGTGTATTTTGGACAAAAACCAACATTCTCCGACTCCTGTGTTGTTGCCTCGCCCAACAATATTCACAGTTGTCCGGGAATGTTACGCTTTTCATCCTAGATGGACAATGTACTATTGAGTTATACTGGCAACCACTCTCCAAAGGTAATATTTTTCGCGATTACAATACTTACTTCGTCTTTCAGACGTGGAAAGTAAAAAGTGAGATAATATTTATTACAAGACGATAAAGTTCAATTTTATGAACGAACAAATCGTGGATTCAAGAGTGGATAATAACAACTTTATCGTCGTGTATAATTAAAAAAATCAATTCTTATAATTTCATTAATCGATAAATATCTAAAAAACATAAAGTTGTATGATGGCTTAAAATTTTGCTAATTTTTAGACTTAGATCGTAGCTGGGTTTTTATTTTGAAAAGAGTACGAAAAAGTAAAGTAAAATTGTTCACAATGAACTCTTCAGCACCGATTTCGACGTCAAATTTAAAAGAATAATTAAATCGTGTATTTTCAATGTTGATTTATCAACATTTTTGTATATACGTATAATTGGTAAGGTTGTGACATGTAGCACCCTTTCCCACCTAAGCGTAGCTCGGGTGATTCACTAGTAAATGGATAAAACTTAATTTTATGCTTCTGAGATGAATAGTTAAACTACAACTTTAACCTAAGAATTGAATAAAAATACAAATTAGATAGTCATTAAGTGTACCATCCCGATAAAGCCCCAAAAATATCAAATGTAGTTCTCCCGTGCACAAAACGCAATGGCTATACGAAAAATGTATGCAAAGTAGATGCTTGCTGTTAAATTCGATGACATGCACAAATATTGAACATAAATAAAACACCTAGCACAGAACTAAAAGGTGTCAATTGTGATAAAAGCCATTTATAAAAGACATTCTAAGTCTAGCTAGAATACAAAATTTGAGTTAGGCAACCAGAAATCTAACGACAAACTCCTGGTCGGATGTCAAAAGTACATAGACAACCCACACTCGTATCGGTCCCGAAATTACATACACATATATGTCTTAAGATCTAGTATCCTACATTTCAATGTTTTCTAAACACAAAATAACTTGATTCTGCGGATACTAGATGTTAATCACATTAGTCTATTTCTGTCCAACGCATACAAAGCCCATAAACTGCATTCCAGCTCATTCGATTCCTTATGTTCACATTTTCCACCACCAATCTGTATACGTTTAGTCTTCAAGTAGCCACGTTGCTGACCCTAAATCAGAATATTAATCAAGGCGTAGCTAATTTAATAAGCTTTTTTGTTTGTTAATGGACAAGGTCTAGGCATTCAGACTACCAGTTACCTTAAACACCGACTGCTGTGGTCATATTGTCAAAGTCTTTTTACAAAAAACACCTAAATTAAATAGTGATACTTCTATAGATGTTTCCTACAATAACATTATTTTCTCTAACATTACTGAAAATGAAATAAAGCATGCTGTTAAAATATTTATCTTCATCGGTGTTGTTATAGACTCTTAACCAAACTAATTTTAGTATCGTGTTAGGAGCTTCATTACAGCACTGAGTAATAGATATTACCGCACTCAGTGCGTTAATGGATAGATATTACCGCACTCAGTGCGGTAATGAACATTACCGCACTCTTTTTGTATTAAGAAATACATTGAACCAGAATTTATTGATGAAGATAAAATATTGAACCATACACGTTTGCTTATGGCACTTAACAAGACTCGTTTGATTGCCGCAAAACTCGGCTCACCGCCTCGTTTTTGGCAATCAAACTCGTGTCGTTAAGATGCTCATAATCAAACTTGTATCGTTAATATCTATTAAAAACTAGAAATCCATTGGTCCTGATAACATTCCCACATATGTGCTGAAAGGATGTTTGGAATTTTTCATTGCACCTTTATGTAAATTATTTAATTTAAGTTTAAAAACGTGTTCATTTCCGGAGCAATGGAAAATCTCCAAAATTTGCCCCATACATAAATCTGGAAAAAAAATCCTATTGAAAATTACCGTCCCATATCAATTTTATCTGTTTTTGCAAAAGTATTTGAATCTATTATACATGACAAGCAATCCAGTGAGACAAATGTCTCATTTAAAAAAACAAAAAAGACCGTTTTTCAAATAGAACGCGTATTAAATAAAAACTGTACCCAGACCTGGAAGATAAAGTAAATATCTGCATTACCAACACGCCATATTTAAATATCAAATTAAAACTTAAAAATAAGATTACGGAATTATAATTTATGCATGACCCTACATTATATAATAATCAATTGCATCTCAAATAGTATAGGCTGTGCTAGTTAGAAAACGTAAAATAATATCACAGTAAATAATTTACGGGTACAAAGAACATTTGTCATTATAAAAGAAATTTGGTAATAGTGTGGGGCTAATTATTCTAAAAGCTCAAATATAACTCATTGCATAAATAAATGTATTCTAAGTGGGGCTAATAATAAAATACTAGCAGTCCAGTAACCAAATGTCTCATTTAATCAAACAAAAAAGACCGTTTTACAAATAGAACGCGTATTAAATAAAAACTGTACCCAGACCTGGAAGGAGTCAAAGTGGTTGCCTAACCGATCGACGTTTTAAGGCGCAGAGGGTCGCAGCTCCGTTTGGCTGCTGAAACATTTTTATTTAATACGCGTTCTATTTGAAAAACGGTCTTTTTTGTGATTTCTCGAAAACCGGAAGTGTCACGTGACTGAAATTCGATTCCTGAGCTGACATGACCATTCCAAACATATAAAGTTAATAATTTTTTTTGCTATCTCTTACGGTTTGGCTGCTGAAACAATGTCTTGGACGGATGGACCGACAAGTCTATTAGATAAAGGATAATATTTTTAATCAAATTTCAGGGCAGTTATCATTGAACCAGCATGATTTCATAAAAAATCATTCTACATGTACTAATTTGGCAATATTTACACAATTTGTGTCGGAGGCCTTAGAAAATAAGAATCAAGTTGGTGTAATATATACGGATTTTTCTAAGGCCTTCGACAAAGTTGATCATTACATTTTATTATTAAAATTAGAGTAGTTTGGGTTTCATGTTAATATTATTAAATTGATTGATTCATATTTGAGTGATCGTCAGATGTATGTTTATTTTAATAACAGTGTTTCTACACAATTTTGTACTACATCAGGAGTTCCACAAGGTTCAGTGTTGGGTCCATTATTGTTTCTTATATTTATTAATGATATAACCGAATGTATAAAACACTCCGAATTTCTGCTATATGCAGATAATCTTAAATTATTTAAATGTGTCGAAACTAATTAGTCATGTAAAGAACTGCAGAGGGATGTAGATTCAATTCATAATTGGTCCATTACAAATAAATTAAATTTCAATATAAATAAATGCAATGTCATGATATATTCAAGAAGGCAACTTAATATTACATACAATTATTCCATGAATCACATAACAATACCGCGAGTTACTTCTATAACAGATTTAGGCATAGTATTTGCTCCAAAACTTTCATTTCGAAATCATATCGACACAATCACTTTATCATCATATAGAAAACTTGGTTTTATATTCAGAAATTCACAACACTTCACTAATTTAAAGGCCTTAATAAACTTATTTAATAACATTATTAGATCAAAACTTGAATACAATGTAATTATCTGGAATCCATTTTATAATTATCAAAAGCATGATATTGAGTCAATTCAAAATAAATTTCTGAAGTATTGTCATTACCGAATAAATGGAAGAGTCTACGACTCCGACTATGAAAATTTACTGACATTATCAAACTGTTATTCGGTTGAGGTTAGACGGAAGCATAATATTCTGATATTCTTATTTAAAATCATAAATGGTATAGTAGTTTTTTGTCCAACATTACTTTCACATTTAAATCTTTTTTTTTAATTTCCCTACCGACTACCGTTGCCCCCCGGAACCGCTTAGGCATTACTTCAGGGGGCGCGAGCGTCACTTAAACCTAGCCTTAATTAATTGAAAATCTAGACCGCCCGTGCCGGGAGTTGAACTCTCAACGCTCCGGCTCGAGCGCTCCATGATTTTCAATGTGACCTCGGCTGCAACGGCAATCGCCACTCGCCTACCGAGGTCCCAATTCACATTTAAATCTGCATGTTCCTAACATAATAACTCGTCAAACGGAATCATTTTCTATGGAAACCCCAGAACCAATTGTCAATTGAAATCTCCAGTTGTTGCAATGTGTCAATCTTATAGTTCACTTTCTATAGATCTGGACATATTTCACTTGAATGTAAATCAGTTTAAAACTTTACTGTGGAAATGTCTTGCACCACAGAGCCATTAATTTAATATTAAGAATTTACTCGTAATCCATGAATTCATTTTATTGATTAACCTATTAATTTAATTTAGTTGTACTACCTGTAGTCAATTGATTATTTTTTTTGTATTAATGTCTTTGCTATACTCTTCTTTGTTTTGTAATTGGGCTTTAGCCTGTTGAAAAAGTATTGTTTATTAAAGTCCCACTTAGAATTTTGTCTAGACTAAGGAGTTCCAACCCTAGCAAGGGATCTTTTACAGGCTACACATCATAGTAATATGGGACCCACGGCATTACATCACTTCCGAATCATAGCATTATGTAGAGGCTTACATCCCCATTTTTTATTTTTAAAAAACCTCACCGGGACGGAAGATTGAACTCGTGATTCTATACCAGTAGTCAGAACGCTTAAAAAGTTTATAAAATAATTCAAATGCCGATACTGCATGTTACACGTTAGTTTTAGTTACATATGGTATTATACGGTTACATTGTAAGGTGGTAGTTGGCAACAGCAAGAGTGACTAACTTGACCCTCGGTGATGATTGAATACAAGTTTGTAATAAGCTACAAATACAACACTGCAAAATTCTTATTCATCTTTTAGTATTAATTGTGTTAATGCATCTTCCACCATCTAACTTAAAATAGTTTAGATATACAGAAGAACATTGTCGATTTTTTACAATAATTAATTTCGTCTTGATGTATTATGGATTAAGATGGAAAACAAAGGACGTAGTGATAATTGCACTGTAATAATAAATTTCTGCTAAAACAGTCATTTGATGTTTGTTTTTGTTTTTGAGAAGTAGAACGTAAAAAATCACATTTAGTAATTAATGTAGCGTTAATACCATGTTTGTATCTAAAAAACACATGATGTGAAAGTGGAATTAAATTTCTTCTAAGTCACTATGAACATTGCCCCGAGTTATGAGATGTTCAATTATTGCATTATCGATATAGAGACAGAAAAAAATAGACTCTGGAACTTATAGCTACTAAATTACCTAAAAACTAATACAAATAAAATTACAAGACAACTAAATAATTTGAAGTGCCAATTCATGCCCAAATAAAAGAAAATAAAATATAAAGAGGGTCTGGGACAGATGTGATGTTTGTTTCTAGTTGGGGTTATACTCTATCTTCCAATCGTAATTCACTAAGCAAATTATTGTATCCTATCTCTAACCCCGACTTTTCCGTGTCTCGTGTCTCTTTTTTTCTCGCGATATAGTGCATAAAAAATTAATAACGCGGCAGCTTTGTAAACTTGCATTGACATCGGAGCCATTATTTTAAAACGACACCCTAATGAAATTTTCGCGACTGTACAAACTAGCAAGCCAAAGTCTAAACGCTACGCGAGTTATCGCGGAAGTTTAAAACGCGAGAACTCGCACGACACTAAATCGCGGATAGTATAAACACAAACGTAAGTCACTTGCGCGAGATTTGTTGCAATTAACTCGCCAGTTTATCTGCACCTTTAGATTGCATCCTCTGCCGTGGACGGTGTGACGAGTGGAAATTCTCACCAAATGCTGCGAGAATCCAGTCATCGCTTATCTCCAGCTTTTGCGTTTCAACAACGGATGAGCCACTCTCCAAATTACTTTGCTACTTACAAGATGGTGTACTCACCGGCACACCATGTTCCTAAATAGCATTTGCTGAACTCGCACACGCTGACTGGATGCACTCAAAACTTGTGCAGCAAACTTTAAATACAACAAAGCTGCCCAAGCCGCTCCTATTTACTACCGCCGTAGGCGATTTTCTCACAATTACTCTGGAGCCACAGGTACAGGCGTCCCCAACCAAAAACATATAACTGCAAACTGACTATCAAAATTAACACTACAGGCAAGAGATGCCAAAGGCCCATTTCAAGGTACAAAAAACCAGATAAAAGCTAAATGTAATACATAATTATTCTTAGGATTTTAGGTAAACTCTCATGAATAAAGAAAGAAGTTCAAAACAGAAAATAAAAATAAAACTATTAAACTATTTACGATTAACAAAAAAACATTAGTTAAACTAAAGCCTGTGTTTTTTTTTAATTTTAAAATAAAGTGATGCATGAAAAACGGACAGAGCTATAGAATCGTTATTTTCCATTGGATTTTCATAATGCAAACACCAAATTAAATTATTCAAAAGCCCACTGTAACGTGATAGTAATCAATATTTTTGAATTACAAATGCCTCTGAGAAACGAAAATCAACTTCGTTTTTAAAAAGGCAACATATAATTTTAACATCTTTTTCTGCATACTTTTCTGAATACAAGTGGCACAGTGGCATCAAATCACTCAAGAAATGCAATCAAATAGCTCCGCGCATTTTAAGATCGGGTTCTTTATAACGTCGGGTTTTTTTCTGAAAAGTTCTGAAATTGCTGTGTCCGTGGTAAACGAGTAAATAGTACTCACACCATTTGATGCTATTAAAGGCTTAGCATTTATAGATTCGTGAAGCATAATCAATCATGATCTATGGCTTGATTTCGTCTGATTGTAGAAATTATATTTACTGTTGTTATAGTGTGCGGCGATATAATTAAAATTGAGGCAAATAGTTTGTGTACCGTGTACCGAGATACAATTATTTTTCTTAGCTTATTAGTGTATCTATGAGTAACTCCAGCATCCATTGTCACAATTTTACGTAACTCATAAATTTTTGGCCCCTTTGTACCAAACGCTTTTAGAAAAATTCAAAACGATTTCTTCAACTTCACTAAACATATGTTGTACCATTTCTTGCCTAGCATCTCCCACCTCTTTGGGGGGTTGCTTCCAAGAACGATTTCATAGTATAAATTGTACCGTCATTTTCCATATTAATTCTATCTAGTTTTTATGTCATACCTTCCATCCTTTTGGATATTCAGTACATTGTAAACTCAGTACCCGCGTAGCAAATCACTGCTACAAATTTGTCTTACTAGCAAGGAAGAAACGATCAAACAATTTTGCCAGCCCATTACGAAATCCTTAGAAAACTACCTGAAAGCTCTAGTGTTTAAACTGTGTCGTGACACCCATGTTTCATCTACTAACAGCTCACCGACAATAAGCAATATCATCTCAAAAGGTAAGTTTAATTAAGTGATCTTATTTTAGGGCACTTGAATTTGTGCTTAAGCCATATCCATATATTTTAGGGACACTTTGTATATGACCAATTAATTAGGAGCTTGTATTTTCCAATGGTATTTTCATGAACACGACTTACTATTTTATCCTGCACCAAAACCAGATGTTCTCTATTTAATATTCATTTTACATAATCGACTACTGGTAAATTTCTCCGCCCTTTTCCTCTCAGTTAGGAGTTAATAACATGGTGGCCCGACAGTTCATATACAATTCCCATGTTTGTTTTCGCTGTTAAAAGCGGTGTCAGGTTACGCATTACGCCGTGTTTGTTTGGCTTAATTCCTCCTTCCTTTTCTCGCCGCTTTGTCTTGGCCATGGTGGATAGCGGACCCAAAAAAGTTTATTTTCCTAAAGTTTGACACCCCACTGGTCTTGTCTGTGTCGCCTGTGATGTAAATGTGTATAAATAATTTTATAAGCTCATCCTGCAAGGTTTATGCATTTTCCGCGCCGAAGCGACTTTGTCATTCTCATTCTGGCGAACTATATTCGCTCGAATTTATTATGCCATAACTACTTAGATCTAAGTAAAAGTCGAATTTGGTTTATTGGACATAAACTGGAAATAGCTGGTACGCTTTATGCGGAAATGACCACCTCCCGTTCGCGTCTCTATTTGCAACTGAGTCAAAATAATACAATTTTTAGACACCGAGTTGTTGCCGAATACCGGAGCGAACTATTTAAGCGGCGAAAATTATTTGCCTTTATATAAACAAGGGCCGCACGAAGCCAAGCAGGAAGTTATATCCAGTAAACTGTATATATTTTAAGTCAATTGTCAAAGCAAGCCACTAACTGTCAACTTTGACATCCAAACAGCCCAATTATATAGTGTTTATGCGAGGCTAAATTCGTACACAGTAATCCAGCGTAATTCTTGGTTTAAATTCACCGCACCGAGCGTGCTGCACAGCAGCAGTAGCAGCACATTACTAAATTTATGTATAATTTCAAAAACTAATGATAAGCTGTAATAATGCATTGAAAAATATTTCAATTGCTCTCCAGCGTTCATAATTCATGTAAAAAGGTGTTAACTGTGATACAATACGAAATCACGTTTGAGATAACCACTAGTGAAATTATTAGAACAGTTACGAAATTGTATAAGTATTATTATGAAATTAAAAGTTAATTTGAAAGAAAAACTACAGTTTTCTTCGAAAACATGTAGCAGCCAATTTATGATTTCTTGCCAAAGGTTGGTTAAGCCTTTGAATATGTAAAACTTTCACTACTTACTTAGCCTCTACAGGACAAATTGAAATTTAATTAAAACATGTTATCTGAAACACAATTTATTTTAAAGTAAATCGATTAAGACATTCTCACTTTTTACTTGCATAAATCTTAATGTTATGTTTTTTAATATGGATTTATATATTGTAATGACACTAAATTATGACTACAAAAGTTATTAATTAGAAATTTATGATAACCCGCTCAGTCCATATTGATTTTCATTTAATGTGAATTAAATAATTCAAACATTTACTTCTTAAAAATAAAGTGAATTGTATGTAGATAATGGGAGTTATCATGTTTGTATATGAAATTACTGAGTTGATTGCTTTGGAGATTACATAAACAAAAATAATTGTTTTTTTCGAAAGGGAATTAAAACGTATGTACTTCCAAAAATAATAAAAAATAAATACAGTTTTGCCAGTAAAACTGTTAATTTGTCGCTTTATTCAACGAACACATGCGTGGTAAAGTAGCCGCAAACAAATAAATTTAGAAAATATAATTTTCGTAATACACAAAAAACAGCGTCCGACGCACAGCGGTTACCCAAAGGCAGTCCCTAAGCATGGGTGCATCTACAAGGCAAATTAAAACATAAGACCTTGAGGATGCACGCAGAAGAAGCTCGGATTCCGTTTCGACCCCTGAAGCTGTGCATTTGCCGACGTAAAGGAGTTCCATAAACTACGAGGTTATCGGGCTGTGATGAGCCTGAAGGAAGTGCCGCTTCAACAAGGACAACCATGAAACTCTGTTCCAGCTGCACAGGTATCGACAGGGGCTACTCTAGCTCACTCTGAGTACCCATGTGAACGAGAAGGAACCTACAGAAAGGTGCTCAACCTTGTTGGAAAAGCAATGCAAGTTAGTATTCATAATAACCTAAGCAAATCAATAATTTACATAAGTATTATTGCTAAAATACAGTAAAGTGTTTTCGCCGAAGTGAGGTTAAAAACATGCGTCTACTTTAAAATAGATAAAGTGGATATCTGCATTACCAACACGCAATATTTAAATGTTAAATTAAAACTTAAAAATATGATTACAGAATTATAATTTATGCATGACCCTACATTATATAATAATCAATTGCATCTCAAATAATATAGGCTGCGCTAGTTAGCAAACGTAAAATAATATCACAGTAAATAATTTACGAGTACAAAGAACATTTGTCACTATAAAAGGAATTTGGCAATAGTGTGGGGCTAATTATTCTAAAAGCTCAAACATAACTCATTGCATAAATAAATGTATACTAAGTGGGGCTAATAATAAAAGCTAATATTACTTCAATATTTTAAATTAATGTGTAGATAACTCGTTAGGTGAAATGGTGTGATCCACATGTTATAAAAAAGTCAGAATTTACTTATAGATACTTCAGAATTTACTCAAACAATAATATTGGCACATTTGCGTTGTGTATAATTTTAACTATGAAAATGTCATTTGATCAAGTTTTTCCTATTTTAAATTTGGTTTAGTAGTAAAAGTTTATATTCAATATTTAAAATTTATAAAACAATTATATTAAATTTAGATAGTTCTTCAAAATTATAGCAAATCACCACACATTGAAATCCAAATAAAAACTTCACTGACCTTTGCTGTATTTCAGAGATACCTGAACTTAAAGCTGCTCTCCATTGTGGACCTGCTTACTGGTTGTCACTACCGCAAAAGCTTGTTGTAGAACTTTCCAAAAATATTTCTATTTTCTCCAACAGAAATAACTTTATTGGCACAATCACTGACTCACTGATTGTGCGTTAGAATGAAAACTAAATTCTATTGTAATATTTAATCGATCAAAATAAATCAGGTTTACTTTCAAACTTACTGACTTTCATTTTGAATTATAATAATCTAACTTAGTTAATCATATTATATCATAGGGAAAGCTATTTTACCGCTGTGTATATTATTATTTACTGACAAATGATGTATTCACTTTCAGGGTAATTTAAAAAAAATCAAGTAAATATTGTTCACTCTTAGTAACCTGTTTCTATACCAACTACCACCATTCATTTATTCGTCTGTTCCATTTAATAGCCTTTTAAATTAACTAGAGTTAAAAATAAAAAGAAGTTTAAATATCTAGTAGATGTAACTTTTTACGGTACCAATTGATATTGACGCGTTGGTGTGAAAGGGGCCATGTCTCTTGTCCCTCAGAAGTGGCACTACTTAATAGTTCATTCTTGCTAATGCAGTATTTAGCATATTTAGTTGAATCTGCGTGTGATATCCCATGCAGTCTTGATTAATCAGACCTATTCAGTAGGGTTTTGGCGTATTGGGTGTTCTATTTCGCGAATTTATCATATTGTCACCTTAAACGAACTTGCCTCTGGGGTCAGATTTTTTAGTAATCTTTCATCCCACCGCGGTGGTAAAACAGCTTATCAGTTTCCTTTTGGCTTTTAATTGAATAATTTTCGGCTCGAGCTCGCAAAAAGAAAACAAATCCATTGCAATTCTGGAGACTTTGCGTCTCTCCCGTTATGAGGGACTTGGGCATATCTATCTTCTGGGTTTTGTTGTTTTCGTCGATATTTATGCTCATCGTTGATTTTTCGTGTATGTTTTTGATGATGTTGATGTATTGTAAATCTATTCTAGCATTATCCAATACCTACTCCAATAACGCTCATGTCTCTTACTTACTTACTTAGTCCCAACTCTTTTTACACTATCTCTCTTTCTAATTCTGTCAAAAACCTTTTCCGGATCTACGAAACATGTACGTATGTACTTTTCTGTTTTTAATTAATGTCTTCTCTATAGCTTGGCGTAGTACGAACTTTGGGTCTTACGTACTCTTCTTTTCGAAAATCCCTTGTGTTTCTTTTCTAATTAAACCTTCCTTACATTATTTTAGCTAATTTTGTTGTTGGTACAATCATAAATGCTGTCACTCTGAAGTTGGTACAATTTCTTGTATCACCTTTTCTATGCAATTGCAGTATAATTCCCACGTTCCAATCCTTTGGGATGTTCTTTTCTTAACAATTTTGTTCAACAGATTTCTTACAGCTTATTTCCCGCTCTCTTCCATGTATTTTATCATCGTTGGTGAGATGTTGTATATTCCTGGGGCTCTGCCTAGTTTTATTTCTTTATTGCTTCGTCCAATACTTCCTTTGTAATTTGTTGGGTTTCTTTGCAGTCGCTATTATTTTATTTTCTATTTATTACGTAATGTTTCTCCATTGCTTCTGTTAGTTTCTTAAAAATGGTCTTCAACTCTCCATTATCTTCTTTTCGTTTGTAATTATTTCTACCTTAAAAATTGTTTTCGCTTACCGTGAAATTGTCGTTCATACTATGTTCAAATTTCCTCCACTATTTTTGTGATTGTTTTATTTATCTTTTCATTACAGTTTTCATAGTCTTTTAAAAATTTTATATCGATTAGTTTTCATCTTTTCTTTTTTCTCATTAATTTTTGTAAAGCTTCTTCTTCTGTTCTTATAGTTGTCTGCTACAGTTTTTTTGATACCTCCATTTTTATGTATTGTCTTTAAGCTTCTAACTTTTTATTTTCATCTTTTGTCCGACTTTCTTTCTTTTTCCGTTTTTAACTTTATTTTAACCAGGTAGTGATCATTACCAATGTCTGCTTGTCGTGACGGTTTTACGTCGATTATAAATGCCATTTTTGTTTGATTACCAAGAATTCATCGATTATCAATTTTTCATTTCTGCTTTGTACTTCTCTCGTATGCTTATGAATATCTTTATGTCTGAACTGTGTATTAGCTATTACTAAATTTATTTGTAAGGCGAGTAGTTTTGCTTTGTCTGTTTTCTTATGTATTGACACGATTTTTCCAAATTTGTATCTGATACTTCCTATTCTGTTCGTCTAATTGTGTACTCTAGCACCAGGTTAAATAACAAAGTGGATAGAAACTTTTCCTAAGTTTTCAAATTACTTCAAATTTTTCTGACATTTCTTCTTTTATTTTTACATTCTTTGTGATCTTTTTTATAGCCATCTTTGATAAATGTATTTGTAGTGCAGTCAGAAAAGTACTAGCTGTACTATAGGTTTTTTACTTGTGAATAATTCTTCAAACATAAACGTTGTCCACATTAGTTCCAGCTTCTCCATGACCTTCTTCTTTTTTTCTTTGTGCTGATTATCTACCGTCTTTCAACTTTTCTTTGGTAACCTTTCTACCTTTATATTTCTCATGCACCCTACAATGTGTCCGAATTTTCTTCGCAAATAAGGTTACGCTAGCGACCTGGCCGAGCCACGGTCGAAAAGAGGTTACAAAACCACCTTTTGTGTGGCTAATAACAGATTGTCAACCTATAAGAAGAAGATCCTAAGGGTCCGTGGTATGTTGAGTATCCGTCTGTAAATACGCAGCACCGACACATTCTGATTCTTAACTGTAGGTTCAGATTTTTGTTGCAGAACACTCTATTTATTCTAACAAATCTGCCTTTAATAATTTCTGTTATATTATTAATCCACGTTCATAAGCATCTATAATTCCTTATTTTTTCTAATTGGAGGTTAGCACTGTTGTGGTTCGTTTTCGAAGCTATCACATACTTGGTTTTCGTTTTCTTTGAATTCATGCAGAGTACATATTCATTGCTAACTTAGGTTGTCGTTCCGTCACCTACTGGAAATCTGAGAGGTTATGTTCCAGTATTACCGTATCATTGTAATTAGTGATGGGCTTATTCGAATGAAAAATAACCGGTTATCCGGTTATTGAAATAACCTATGTAACTCGGTTTTCGTTCCAAGTATTCGAATGAAAAATAACCTCATGCTGATACGTACTACGCTTTGAATATAAAACCTCTATTCAAAGGTACTACGTGCCATATCTCAGCGACCTACGCAGTGCTCAAAATTCTGTAAATATAAATACGTAATAAATCATAAACAAAGCAGGTTGTACTGAAAACACCATTTGGTTATCGCGTACCTACCTCCTATCATAAAAAATATCAAATTATCAAATTCTGGGGACCTGAAACCTGAACGCCTAAAAACTGCAAACGCATCAAGCTATAAAACAATCTTTTATTTGCTTACATCTCCAAAGGTTCAAAACCCGCCCGGTCGATAAAGATAAACGTTTTACAACTGTTTTTATTGCGATTAGGAAGCAGTCCCGCATATTTCTTTCTTTCTACATTTCTTAATAAATACCTCTTAATTTCCAATACATAACACATAGTGTACGGTCGGCGCCTTAGAAATCGGGCACTACACACTGTTATGATATATTTTGCATGTATTTTTTAAGTGTATAAACTGGGTTTTTACAGTTATTATGGTTTTAATTGTTACGTCAGATTGTTTATTGTTTGTCAATTATGAAATTCCATCTCACATTAATGAAGTAACCGGAGCAAGAATACTCCAAAGACTAGAAGAACATATTACGTGCCCCGATTTCTAAGGCGCCGACCGTACATATTATGTTTTGGTTCCTCTGCTATCTGCAAGTTACGATGTCGATGCAGATGACGGTGAACCGCCAACCGGCAAACCGGCTGACTTAATCGAAACGAATCGAGAGCCAAAATTTATTCGAATGGTTATTCAAATAATCATTCGGTTATTAATATCATTCGAATGCAAATAATTCGGTTATGAAAATTGTCCGGTTATGCCCATCACTAATTGTAATATCTCAAATTGTTGATACACTTTTCATTAATTGCGAATTCCTGCCGACTTTGTGCTACTGCTTCCTTGAAGAGGGCTTCTGCATGAACTTACGTAACCTCTTCTAATACCTCTCTTGATTTCTATTTTTTTGTGTGTTCTTTAGAATACTACTACCGCTCTTTGTCTTCAGTGCAGATTCGCTATTAAACGTATATACCGGGTGATCATAAATGGTCGTGATTTTTTTTCTTAGGTTGGCACTGTTAATGTTGTTTACCCTGCTGTCAATTTGAAGTCTATATCAAATTCGAGGTTAGCAGGTTAGTTTTGCCGTCAGTTTTGACACAAACTAACACAAACCTAACCTGCTAACCTCGAATTTGACATAGACTTAAAATTGACAGCAGGGTAACCAATATTAACACTACCAACCTAAGAAAAAAAATCACAACCATTTATGATCACCCGGTATTGTCTATCGCTGCTCTTTTCTTCTAGGAGCTTGATCGACTTCTTATGCTTTATCTTATTGAAAGCGTTATCATAGTCTTTACAGCATAGAACTCGTTAATGTGTATTAAATAAATGGGTTAATATATCTTATTTGTTCTTTTTCTATTAATTTACCGAGTTCCATAGAAATGCTCGATACATAATTCAATTTGTGTATGTAGATCGTGCCTTTAGTTTCAAGGACCATATACTTTGTATTCTCACTGTTAATGTTCAGATCCCAGTTATGTTCTATTGTTAGCTTCTTCAACATGCAATATATTTCCTAAACCTCCAACAGTATTACCTAACCATCGGCAACTAGCAGACTGGATTTTTTTTTCGAACCAGCAACTAGACAAGTACAACCACCATAAAAGAGTGCGTTCTCCCAAATTTGCAAATAATTTCGTCTCATAATTTTCTCTAGTAGGTAGCTATCAGGTTAAATAGCAAGGTTGAAAGATACCTTGTAAAAGACCTCAAGGAACTTGGAATTCCTCTGATATTTCTTGTTTTAGTAGCAATATGCTCCTATAGCTATGACATTGAGTCACAATTTTTAAGAATTGTTATGATGATTGTTTGTTCTTAATTTTTCAGCACCTTGACCTATCTCCATATTGTATGTCTTCAGCCATCTACTATTTTTCCATTTCTCAATAAAAATATGTCCCCATTATCATGTTATTTTTTTGTCGCAATACCTCTTCTTCTAATCTCATCAATACTTCACTTCCATTCTCTTAATCTTCTTTCTCATTATTTAGCATATCAGCACTTTTCTCTACTCCCTATATGCCATTCAATCCTTTTCCTTTTGCTGTTGTAATACTTTGCTCCTCAGTCTGTTTCTTATCTATTTCTGTTTTACAATCGTCATTCCACTAGTTGTTCTTTTTTGTTGAATTTAAAGTGAAATCACGTTCTCGTCGCTTTTTGAATATGTATTACCATTTCTTCGCACTATTTATTTATAGATCAGTCCGGCCTTACTTTGTTTTCTTCTTTAAATCTATCTTTAATTTCCTTCCTATATTCTCTTTTGCGGTTTCCGTAATTTGAAGTTTATTCTTACTAAATAGTGGTCCGAATCCATATCAGCACAAGATTTAACATTTTTGATAATGTTACAATACTCTTTAACTACCAAAACATGGTTTCTCTGGTTTGTGTAACGCCCATCAAGAGACTCATGTGCTTTTCTAAATATCGTTCCTCTTAAAATGTATAGTCAACAAAGAAATGAAAATTATAAAAAGTCTTGAATCTCGTTTCAAAAACATTTCAATTTTAATGGAGAATTAATGTTGGCTACATCCGAGATTATTTCTAATTCATGAAAATTAAAAGGCAACTTGAAGTTATCCGTAGAAAATTGTATGAAGTGGACGAAACTAATTATTTTTTATCCAATGAACAAATGTTTTTGTTATTTTCCAATTGTTAAGATTTATGGCCTAAAAGAATAAATATTAATTATTTTTATAACTATTCTAAATTTTAAATGAGCATGCAGTACATAGAACTAAGGAGTAATCATAACTACGGCGGTGATTGGTCAAAACCAAGTAATAATTACAACTATGTGTAAATCAAATATTTTGGTCAAAATTGTCAATTTAACATTCGATATGAATCTCCCTACAAATACAAAAGGAAAACCGACAAATAGTGGGTTTTGACGAGAAGATCAGTATAAAGAAGATCCATAGAACAAAAAAACACATTTTTCGTTGAATAATTCAAACTCTGCTAAAAACATTTAATTATAATTTTGATTTAGAGTTTATTAAAAGCTGCTTCGTTATTGGCTCCCAATTTCATGAATCTGACTTAAAATTAATTTGTAAATTTTATAAAGACTCGATAGTATTGTTGTTTAAAGTCGCAATAGAAATTCCGTTTCATAGATATTCTAAGCGTATAAATTAACCACACCATTAAAGAAATTTGTCAGGCAGGTTTCACTTCGTATAAATCTCGCTAATTTCGTCGAGTATAAATTACCTTCATAATTTATTATTAAGTCACACTCCGTGTAGATCTAATATATAATAATAATTTATTTCTATACACAAGTTGCTGTGGTTTGCAACAAGAAACAACCATAGAAAACTAAAACATGTAAATACATAAAAAATAATATTAACCTTCCTAATAAAACGGTTTTTATTAAAAAGTTTTGTTGTTTACGTAGTTTCTGCGCAGTTCGAAGAGCATGCGTTTATATTTTGTAACGACGCTTTTAAAGAGTGGGACTTAGCTGGCTAATTTTTTCTTTTGATTGTTATTTATATCATCCGAAACTTCCCGAAGTTGATTTTGGATTGCTTGTTTTTACAGAAAAGAATTGAATAACTCTAGAACGGCTGAAGCAAATTCAAAAGCTGTACTTTAAATAAAGTTAACTCATACAGATATCAATTGACTATACGCTATTTGAGCCTTATGATACAAAATGAATTAATTCAGTACCCAGGAATTACTTTATACCTTATTATTAAATACTACCCAAGATTTAGCGAAAAAGAATCAAATGGGTATCCTTATAAGTAAAGCTGATAATTATATGCACTCAAATGTACAAATATATGCGTATATATATGCATAAATTTTGTTGAGTATATGCACCCAAAGTTGCAATATATGCACATAATATGCTCTAATATTTTTGAAAATAATTAGGAGTATTCTAAATAATGTAAACATTTTAATTATTTTGTATGCGTATATTTATTTCTCTAATTTTTATTCAAAGACGTTATTAATTTTAACGTTGCTGGCACTCTATGTTTATATAGACAAAGATTTCAACAGGGACTTCCCCTTCCCTAGTGACCCCCAAAAAGTCGACATAATATGAGAGAAAAAATTATTTTTGATTTTTCAAAAAAAACTTTTTAGGTCAATAATTTGTGCTTGTCTAAAAACCTCTTTAACTCGTATCATATATACCGAGTGATTTTTACTTATTTATAAAATGGATTTTTTCGGAATTGTCAAAATCCAAAAAGTGCTATTTTTCGGAAATTAAATAAGATTTCGTTGAGATTTTTTTTAGAGTGGGTTAATTTTAGCTAACTGAACAGATTTTTTATTATTTACTGAAAAGTAAAATGTTCTCATAATTTTTACGTTTTTGATGCAAGGTGCTTTTTAAGAGAAATATTTTTCAATTATAATTAATATCTACTTAAATGACTTCTAAAAACTCTAATCTAGCCCTATTAATGAATTACTGTTACAAAAATTCTGTAAATGTTCAATACAGTTGTACAGACAACTGTAAAAGAGCATTTACAGGATTTTTGAGAAGCCATTTAAATAGAAATTAATTAGAATTGAAAAATATTTCTCCTAAAAAGCGCCTTGCATAAAAAACGTAAAAATTATGCAAACATACTATCTTTCTGTAAATAAAAAAAAATCTAAAGAAGTAATTGACATTTTATATTATTTTTTTACATGAAAAAATTTAAATTTTAATATTAAGTCTTGGTATGTGAAATTTTGAAAAATATTTTAAAAACTGAAATATAAATTTTTAGTTCAAGTTAAAAAAAATAGGTGTTTTCCGGGCCTTGAAATTGTTCAGTTAGGTAAAAGTAACACACCCTAAAAAACTCTCATTAAAATCTTACTTAATTTCCGAAAAATAACACTTTTTGGATATTGACAATTTCGAAAAACTCCATTTTCTAAATAAGTAAAAATCACTCGGTATACGACTTTTTGGCGGTCACTATGTCTCAGTCGCACACAATAATTTTATTAATAAATTTAATGAAATCGTAAATCTCAAAAAGTTCATACATTAGCAATTATTGCTAAATATAACAAAATATGCAAAATCCAGAATATATGCTCAAAAACGTATAAATATGCAAAATATGCAAAATGAAACTTGGCTTAAACGATTTGTTTTCACATAATTAGTATACATTTGCAAACAGTTTCGCCGGCATATCAATTATACAAAATATGCATTTGCCATATAATATCAGCTTTAGTTATAAGACATCTTACTATTGCAATAAATGACAATTTAGAACCTATACACTTTGAAAAAGAAAAATGTTTTGGGTTTTATGACCATACAACTAAAGGTATTAAAACGCATTCTTAATTTTGAAATAAAAAACATATTTCAATAAAATAATGTTACTGTCGAGTAATTGACGGTGCTTACGCTCTGAGAGCGGTCTCTAAAAGAAAAGAAAATTATCTAACAAAATACAGAATATTTTGACAACCACCTGTAGGATATACACTAATATAGGTACACTTACTCATAAACGATACAGTAAATGGTTGTGAAGGAATTACATCTTTTTTACACAGTACAGTACATCAAGTGATCAAATAATTCAGATCTAGTTTGCTATGGTTCTATTTAAAAATAAAGTAACATCAGCATACTCGATCTGAAATTTATTTGAGCACTCGATATACAGGGTGTAACACCATCATATGTCATAAACGCTCGGGAGTATTCTACGTCCCAAAATAAGAATGAAAATCTATATAAACATAGGTTTAATTCTCAACGGATATATTAGAGGTGGATCAAAATTAAGTTTCTGCCATTTCACTGAAAACTAGCCCAGGATATTAAATTTAAAATGTGCTGATTCTTTCTACCAATAGAAGGCTTTTAACGAAATGTTTTTTACGTACGGCTTCCAGGGGTTGAAATTGGCAACCCCTATAAATGTGTTTATTATTATTATTTTTTAAATGACAAGGATTTGGTTGAAAAATACATGGCCAGGAAAGCTGGATTTACTTAAAAACTTTTCTAACTTTGTTAGTTTTCTCTTAAAAGCAATTGCTTTTGCATAAAGAATAAATTACAGTATGCGTTGCTAATGTCATCCCTTGTAAAACCATACATAAAATTTTTCAAAAACATTTAATAAATAAGTCTTTTTTTATTGGTAGAAAAGATGTGCCAATTTTAATTTTAAGATACATTAGGGACAAAAAACGTTTTAGAAACATTAAATCCCGCAATTTTAATTTTTGGATACGTGTATTAAGACGCGGTGTCCTAATTCCAAGTTTTCCAATTTGGGGAGAGGGTAGGGGAGGTTAGTCGCGATACCACCTTGGAAAAATTGCCGAAAACAGCAGTTTTTTAGTAGAAATAAAGTACAGGAGCTTGAAAATTTTTCGGTAATATGTGGACAAATATTTTTCAATAAATGCAAGACAATCGAAAAAACCTCGGCTCCGAAGGAGGAGGTATTTTTTCTTGGAGGCATGCACTAATGCTTTTCTTATAGAAAAATGGCTGCGGAACAGTTTTTGCAAATATTTCCACAGGATTTTTTTTATGTACGCTTTATATTTTGATAAAGAAAATCACGAATGAAAAAATACAGTAAAGAAAACATTTTTATTAAAAATGATAACAAAACTAATATCGAAATACTAAAATTTTACGGTTTCTTGTGATGGCAGTAACATAAGTGGTATATTATCACAAGATTTAAGGTTCAGGTAGTCGTGTCGGATCCAATTTCTAACGGCCGCATTCTTATAAATTCCCTCGTTTCTATTACTGAACATTTGCACACCTCGACCTTGGTTCGAATAAAATCACTAGCGCTTATAGTTCTAAATATCATTCCGGCTTACGCATGCGTATTGAGATTTGTAAGAATTTGGCCGTTAGAAATGGGGTTCGACATGACTCCCTGAGGCCCCAAATCTTGTGATAGTGTGGCTGAAAATAATAATTAGTCATAATAAAAATTTTCAATCAATAACCATCTAAAAGTCCGTTAAAAACATTTATCTTCGTCTTGCGCTCATGATCTATTTGATTCAGAGAAAAAAATTAAACAAAGGCTGTTGGAGATTGCGTTCTTAATAAAAATGATATTTTGATCGTATGATTAACGGAAACGTAGATATTTTTCAAGGTGTTGCCGCGTGGCGTCGCTCGCGACGCCATTCCAAATTGTAAAACTTAGAATTCTAATTAGGCATCGAGTTTTCAAACATATCCAAAAATTAGAACCAGGGATTTAATATTTCTAAAGATTACCTAATAACTGAACTATTACCAGTTTGCAGTAAAAAAAAGCCTAATTTTAACCCCCCCCCCTCGAATATCTCAGTAAGGGTTGAAAATTGAACTTATGTTTATATGGACTTTTAATTTTATTTTGTATTACAAAAGGCGCCCTAGCGTTTATAACATATCGTGGGCTTAATACTACAACTAGGTAACTTGATTTTTATGGTAATCGAGTTACATACTGCTTAGTAACTCTCTAAGTCAGCTCTGTCTAACACAACAACTGGATAAGTCGTACGACATTCCAATTGGGCGCTGTCACAATGTTTCAATATAGGTATCTCTTAAATAAGCGATATTCTTGCTGCTAAAACTAGGTATTTTGAGTTATATAGTTATTGCAGTACGCAAACCTTATTTGGACGAGTTATCCAGTTGTTCAATTATATTGTAAACAGCCGTGATTACACATGTGCTTATGTGCGGTTTAAAATATACCCAATAATAATATGGCTTCTAGAAGTAAAAGAATACTAGCATTAGCCCTTAAAAACTATGAAGCTCAAACAGGTAAGTGGGTCTTTATTTTATACTTTGATTTTCTTCGAGAATTAGATCAACGAATTCAGAAGCCTTGATTGTACCAAAAGAACAAGGAACAAGAGTGATTTTCGAGCGGTTGAAAAAAAGCCTTTGTATGTGGAGGCATTACCAGTATTGAAAGAAAAGTATATCGATTTAAACTCTCTGTTTACATCTGTTCCTCCTGCAATATGTTCAGAATACAAACCATTTTATGAAAATATTCCCCACAAGGAAAATAAAAAAATCTAAAAAATTGCAAGAATCCCAAGAATCTGGATCTGAGAGTGATTAGTTAGTTATTTTGTATTTTTTAAGAATGAAAAATGTTTATTTTTATTACATCCTACTGTAAAACTATTAATCTGTATGTTTTTCGAACTGTTTTTTTTTTGTATTGATAAATTAACAAATTTTTCTAGAATTTTACTATTTTGTTTTCTTATTAATAAATATTTCATAAGTAAATTTATGCGTTGTTGTTATTAACAACTAGGTAACTGGTTAAAATATGAATTTAGTTATCAATACCACAACTGGGTAACTTATTTTGACTTAAAACTAATAAAAAATCTAGGAAGAAATCATTAGATATCGAAAAATTACGTATTTTTCAATAACCAAACACAATATTGGCTAATAATTCAAAAGCAAACAATAACTAACGATCATGCAAAAATATGGAATATTTTCAAATGCAATTTCCCAACAATGTAAATTTTCGAGATACCTAGTTGTAGTATTAAGCCCACGATATGATGGTGGTATAAGAATCAAATCCTTCATCTGTTTTGCAAACTGCCAAAGTGATCTTCAGATCATTTATTATTTAGTTTATTAATGGCTTATATTTGTTTAAGGAGATAATTATGTCAAAATTGGTGAATAAATTATAAGAATATGCATGAGTTTTTGTTGTATGAATAAAAAATCATTTTGTTTCAAAATAGTATTTAATTACCTATTAATTGAATGTTTTACTAATAGTATTAGCTTCTTCAGTAAAAAAATCTGTTACATTGCTTAAGGTTATTAAGTTACGAAGCTTTACAATTAAATTGTTAATTTTGCTGAAACTTCGAAATAGGTCTTCTTGATTGGGTCCATGTTTAGAAGTGATAAATTTGTAGAATCCATTTACTGGTTGCAGGTCATCCATTTTGAAATCTGTTTAGAGGTAATTACAGCTAATGTAGGTCGGGGTGTTGTTCGTGGTGGAGGAATCCTGGTTACATAAGTAGTTGCTTATATAAGCTTGGGTTGTAGAATGTTGATCTCCAGTTCAGATTCAATTTATTTTTTAAAAGATTAAAGTTGCTGACAATTAATTTTGATTAGTTTATATTTGTTTAAGGAGATAATTGTGTCAAAATTGTTGAATAAATTATAAGAATATGCATGATTTTTAGTTGTATGAATAAGAAATCATTTTGTCGCAAAATATTATTTAATTATTTATTAAACGTTTCGTTAATAGTATTAGCTTCTTCAGTAAAAAATCTGTTAATTGTTTAAGGTTATTGTTAATTTTGCTGAAGCTTCGCAATAGGTCCTCTTGATTGGGTCCATATTTAGAATTAATAAATTTATATTTATCAAATAATCCATTGGTGGAAATTTGTTCAGTTATAACGTCGTTATTCGGTAAATTTGCATCCACAATTTTTTTTATACTTTTTCTTATAATATGCAGTTTTATATTTGCTGACCAATGACCAGCTCTCCATATACAGAAATGGAATCACATCCTTGTTTAATACCCACAAATTTATTGATATTTGTATTACGGAAGCTAATATTTTGAATATATTTTTTTAAGGGGGTCTTTTACTTTTCTAGTTGGGAGTGAACCGCTTCCCAGGTTAATTATCTCGGAAATTTTGATGGCTTCTTCGTCGGCACCATTGATGTGCTTATTTACAATTTTATTTTTAATATTGTCATTCTTGCACCACTACTTCTACCGCTTTCACATTCAATCGGTCCCTGTAAGTTGTATTTCTGATTCTACCCTGTCTTGTTTTCCTTAAATTTTTCCACAAAATCTCATTTCGTTTCATCGGTTTTTCCGTGATTGGTGCAAAGAAAACAGTTGGGGCACACGTATAAAATGGGATAAATAGAATGGTAAAGCAGATATTAGAAGCAGGACCAGAAGGGAAAATCGTATAGTCAGACCAAGCAAGACATGACATGGAGGGGTAAGAATAACTGCAAAATAAAGAGGAATACAATGGAATACAGTGAAACACAATGTGCAAGACAAAAAAGACTAAAAAAGAGGTCCCGGAAAAACGCAATCCAGGATGGATGACAGCCGTCCGAAGCCAAGCCTTACACCTACGCGGTAAAAGGCACTATGTATGTATGTATTATCATTTATCTTTTTCGAATTTTTGTTACCTAGTACTTTTACTAAAAGATTGCATTTATTGTGATTTTGACCTATCTTTAACGTGTCAGTACCTGCTCTTTGTGATAATGATAAAACCTCCGCGAATGCGCTACGTCTATTATCCCTCGTGAATATACAGTAGTATTTTCCCGTATATGGTTTATTAACGAAATTTGATTTGCAATTTATGTATCGCAAATATATGGAATTATCTGTTGAACTCGCTATCCTCTCCAGTAAACAAAAATTTAACTGTTTTCGTCGATTACCTGTACAGTTTTACAGTGATTAGCACAACTGAGGTGAAAAGCGCAAAAGTATACTACACATTTTAAGCAATTGTGTTGCACCTTATTGCATATTTTACACGTTTTTAGCGAAGCACCTTCATTCACGTCGACTACACTTCTTGCCATCTTTGTATTATTTTTTCTAGTGGAATTCTTCTTCTTATGGTACATCTCCTAACAAAGATTTGCGGCCATCAATGCTATCTCAACTTTTCCTAAACCATACGACGATTTTTGAGCCAGGATATTCTCCTTCTTCCCGCGATTCTCTTGCCGTGTACATTACCCTGGATAATTAGTTGCAACAATTGGAGTTTTTCTTTACGAATTAGATGTCCCAAGTATTCTATTATTCTTTTGTTTTGATAATCTTTCTTTCTTTAGGGAAAGTCATTCAACGGTACAACAATGCCACAGGATCGTTAAAAGCATATACACAAGCCTAGAGGAGGAACAATTATGCACAGCTGCCTTCCTGGACATTCAACAAGCTTTCGACCGGGCATGGCATGAAGGTCTCCTGTATAAACTTAAATCGTCCCTTCCTACACCTCACTATCTGATCCTAAAATAATATCTCATAGACCGATACTTTCAAGTTAAATTCAACACCAAAACCTCCAACTATCATCTTATAAAATCTGGTGTTCCTCAAGGAAGCGTTCTGGGTCCCCTTCTATATTTAATTTTCACTGCCGACATTCCAACCACAAATTCTACTACAATTGCCACATTCGCCGATGATACCGCCGTAATCTCAATAAGTGATAACCCTCAAATAACATCCGAAAACTTACAAACACACCTCAACTTGATGGAAGTTTGGCTGGACAAATGGAAAGTCCAGTTAACCACACAAAATATACGGAAATCGCTTTCCCAACCGAAATATCATGTCTCCTACTGTCACATTAAACAACACACAATTACCAGTAAACAGCCAAGTTAAATACCTAAGACTAACAATCGATCAGAAACCCATATGGCAAGCACATATCACCACACAGAAAACGCAAATAAACCTAAAAATGTGTCAAATGGTTTGGCTAATAGGAAGTAAATAAAAACTCTCCGCAGCAAATAAAATACTACTCTAGAAGTGTATAATAAAGCCTACATGAACCTATGGAGATCAATTCTGGGTCTATGTTAAACCATCAAATACACAAATAGCACAAAGAATACATTCGAAGATACTAAGAATGATATTCAATGCACAATGGTACATTAGTAACGAGACCCTGCCCGGCGACTCTGGTATACCGCTTGTTGGAGAAAAAATTAACAGACTAACAAGAAACTACCTAGAACAACTCCCAGAACATTCCAATGAGCAAGTAAGACAACTCTACACTCAGCCCGAAATCAGAAGAAGGTTCAAAAACAGTGGCGCCGACGGATGTTTTAAATCAGTCATCAGTTTTATTATATGAATATTTCAAATCAGTGTACAATTAATTTACCAGATAAGAGAGTTATCACTGCACTCGAGTGCAGTTCACTCATCACATTTACTTATAGCTTTAAATAGCAGATTGTAAATTTGCAGTTTATTTTAAAAAATCTTTTTTTTTTGCAAAAAATTGTAATTGTAGAATATTGTTTGAAGCACTAATAAAACTTAACACTTTATTGTATCTTTTAAATTTTTGATATCTTTTACGGTTTAGCAATAAAAATGGGAGATAAGTTACAACAGTAACCAAAAAAATATGTTTTTATTGGTGCTTCAGGCGATGTTCTTCAACTTCAAGTTTTTCCAAACAGGGAAAAATTATGAACAAATCTTCTCCGACTAAATTCCACCCACTAATTGCATTACGAGAATTTTATTATTTTTTCTAACTTTCTCCGCATCAAATAACGTCTACATGTCCAATTTCAACTCTCAGTTTTAAAAGGTTTTTATTTAATTAATAAAAGAAGAAGAAAATTCCATCCGTTCAGTTTTGTATACTAGAGCTAAGTTATATTTAATAGTCTTACCTTATCTCCAGAAATCTATGCTACTTTTTTACCACCTTGTCAAAGACACTACTTTGTATACCGCAGTATTTACGAATAAGACAGTTGTGTTCGCATTCTTTCATTTTTGTAATGCTGAATAAACAAAATTGAGCATATAACGGGCGAGGATACATTTTGTGGCCGAGGCCGGTTAGGCCGAAGCGAATAAATTATCCGAGTTAGTTATATGTAAGTACTATCGGCGGTATGTTGTTTAATAGTTTTCGTAATATCTACTAAATATGGCCAATTTTTAGATATATGATTTTTATATAGATAACTGGTTTGGACACTTGATGCGTATGCATGATCAGAGATTGCCCCAAAAGGTATTTAAATGGAAACCACGTGGTGGGAGGACACCAGGTAGACCCCGTAGATCTTGGAATGAAGGCATAAGAGCAGCATTAAGAGACCGGGAATTAGAAGAAGATGAAGTTTTTGATAGGGATAAGTGGAGATTAGGAGTAAGTAGGGAAACGGTGCCAAGCTGTATAAACCCGTGAATATATATATATATATATAGATAATATAAATAAAATTTACTAGTAACCTGAGCCCCTCGCGTAATTTGGTAGTGTAGGAACAACTTCTTACAAATTCGTTCTGAAAATAATTAAAATAATGCATGTAATTTGGTACCTACTATAGTAACCGCTGTTAATTGAATGTTTAATTAAATAACGGCCGTGGCTGTTATGGGTGATATTTCGATCAAGCAAACAGTACTGATATAGTACAATAACATGTAGGTATTATGAAAAATATTTATACAAACCATAAGTCATAATATACAGTGACCATCACTTTATTATTATTATTATTGTTTCAAAAAGTGTATCGGCATGAATATGTAATAATCACGGAAAGTTCAAAAGCCGGCATAGGTCATTTAAAACATTAAAATAGGTTGGAATGTACTTATTTATTTTATTTAACAGAAGGGAAATTGTTATTAAAAACGTTGGTGATTTAAGAAAAATTCTTTCTCCAGAAATATGTTTATTGTTTCATTTAAAATTGCGTCACAAGCTAAATATTTGTTTTTAAAATCTCTTTAATTAGTGATCGGTGATCACCTACCGAAACTTGGTCAATAAATTCATATAGCTCGCTTTTAGGGCGTTGGACGTGATTGTTACAAGAAATTGTCTTTTATTTATAAGGTCCCAATTTAATTTAAATTAACCATCAGTTTTTTATTTCTAAGCTCATGATTGCTGAAAGTCTCCATTATAAGGCTTTAAAAATATGAAAATAGGCCAAGATTTTTAGTAAAAATTGTGAGAATTTACATTTAAAAAAGATGCAACTTTTATGTTTTCATTAAACTGTGTCATGTTAACTTAACTGCAAAAATAAATGCAAAGAAAAAACTAAAATACATTTTTTTTTAAATCGCAAATAAAAAATTTTAAATTCTCCCAGTAAACTACGTATTTACAACTAATTACAAATAACCTTTCCCTTATGACAATTTTCATTTTTTTTTATTTAGACGACAGCCTATTTTAAAATTTCAAAAGACATGTAATGCGATGTAATGGAAGTGATATCACAAATATTTTTGGTAATTGTGTGGTTATTAATCTTGCTGAAATTGATACCGAAAACAGTAGCATAGTTTAGAAATTTTAGAAATTTCCAGCGTTACATTCATTCTCTTCATGTCCAATTTATTAAGACTGCAACAAAAAAACTCGAAAATAACAGCTGAGTGAAACTTCTAAATTTATAGGCAACACAAATAAATGCACCTTGAAATTAAACTATTATCGTCTTACTTTATTTTAAAAAAACTGGAAGGTGTAACACAGCGGCTATTAAGCAACTTCATAATAATTTAGATTGCGCGAGACATAACCGGTCCTGCTCGGAGAGCAGGGTATTTTGTATTTACGACATACGTAAAAAATTAAGATCCATAGTTCTTCGAAATCACATACTATGGAAGTATAGAAACTAGAGCTGTACCTAAAGCGTAAAAAATTACTATTAACAAAAAGATCAAATGGGTATCGTTATAAAAGATGTCCATATTACAAGAAATGACAATTTTGACCCTATAAGCTTCGAAATGGAAGAATCATTTCTTGGCTTGACTTTTATGCTGTAGGCTGCGGATGACCATACTATACACTCAAGCTTATAATTTTTATTTTAATGTGATTATGTCAAAAATGTTAGAGCAAATGTTCACTTATTATCGTTTGCATAAAAAAGGTCACAGGAAAAATATTCACGGATTTAAGCCCCCTGAAAAAAGGTCACTCGGAAAAGTCACTAGATAAAGTTCTTCGGAAAGAAAGACACTCGGAAAAAAGTCACCGGAAACAAAATCACTGGAGAGAAAGTTGTCGAAACACACAAGAAATACCGTCGCCGTGTTTATTATTTTAAAGAATCCCTTAAATTGTTACTTCCCTCGTCTGAAAGACCAAGGAAGTAATTGTAATCGTGAAAACGCGCCCTCCGAGAGTTCTTTTATTTTCACGTTTCAGGGTCCCTAGGTGACGCAAAATTTTTTCAATTTCGTCTCTCTGTCTGTCCGTCTGCCTGTTGGCGGATTTGTTGGAAGACGATATTTTGCTTCCGGATTATATGTCTACCTTACTCGAAACCGAGAAAATTTCTGTTAAATATACAATGTGTCCCAGGATTGATGTTACAAGAGGTGAGATGGACTAAAAATTTTTTAATTTTATTTTAAGAATATGTAATTAGGTTTTTCTTAGTCTGAAAAGAATTTTACGAATATTTTCAGTTTTTGAAAAAACAAATCGGCCTTGACAGTGAAGCGACAACTATTTTCTTTTCAGGTAAACTACCATTTTTCTTCACGATACGGCAAAATTTTATTAAGAAAAGTTGTTCATAATGATAAATTATATCCCTATACAACATTTCAGGAAGATCTACCTACTTAGGTTTTTTTCAAAAACTGTCTTAAAATTTTCTTCAGACCAAGCAAGACCTAATCCCACAATCTTAAAATAAAATTCAAAGATTTTTAGTCTATCGCACCTCTTGTAACATCAATCCTGAGACACACTGTATACAGTGTGAGCTCAAGTTTTTTACCCTTGACAAAAAAGAACATGTGTTGGACCCATCATATACAAGGCGAACGTCTTAAAAAATCTTTTTTCCTTTGAGATTTTTAAAATCTTTAGTTTAGTTTCAAAACTTGCGAGAAAGTTTTTAGTACAGCTCTTTATGTAGATAAACTTTAGTTAATTGGAAAATGGCTCATCTGAAATGTGCACAGGTTTCTTAATTTTTTGACAATACATGTTACCGTTACATTAAATGTTAAAACATAACCAAGCTTTGCAGAACTTGTTTTATGTACTAAAGCTCAATAAGCAGCACCAGTTAATGTTCAATCAACTGGTGTTACTTGCTAAAATATAAAGAATTTTGTGTATCTAATCTTAATATCTACATCGATTAAAAATAAATAATTTCCATATTTGTAATGGTTACTATGTTGTAAAGCACTACTTTACTAAACAATTTTTAATTAATATAAAAATCTAGTTAATAACTACCTATGTGAAATACGAAAGTAAAAATAATTAACCATTACAAAAGTAATATCACTAGGCACAATCGCTTAAATATCTCTAACTTCTTGTCATCAACATGAAGAAGCAAGCAAAATGTATATGAAAAATATGCTTGAAACTTTTGCCAAGCCAAAGGCACGCAAACATCCTGTTCGATTAGTAAAACTGATTAATAAATAAAATCTATTTAGTATTGTGATTATCTTTATATACATGGTTTCGAGGTTCACCTTTCGAATTTTGAAAACGGTGACAGATGCAAGGTCGGTTAAGTTAAAGGAAAGTGGTATATTCTAATGTTGAATAATATTTTAAAATTAAATTAAACATAGCTGTCTTAATTTTTGAGTTATGCCCAGAAAATGTTTTGTTGGTTGCTTGTTCTTTTATTATACGTTGATAATCATGTTACTTAGAAGAAAACTATCTTGACATTATTATAAAATTTTATTTTAGATTTTCATTTGTTTTCATAATTTTCGAGCTATTGTATAGCTATAATAAAATTAAGAACAGCTTATTTTACTTGTTTCATTCTTGCAAGGTTTGCTACACTTACCTATCATACCTCTTAAATAATGCACAACACTACATGCCGTGTTAAACCGGCAAAAGTGCCAAGACGTCATTCAACGGTTTACTATTTTCGGGTTGTTGTAAACAAACTTCCTATTACTTTTAATAAGGATATTATCACAGAAAGCAATTGCTTATTGTGTCTATTGGTTGTGTTTTTTAAAGCTACTTTTAAACCTACATTTCATTTAATAGTAAGGAGGGTTCATTACTACCTTACTGAATAATCCTATGGTCATCCACATGCTCCGTTTAAGCACATCCTTATTATTTCTGTAATAATGCTCTACTGTGCATCAGCCCTACATTTTAAATGCGGCATACGTCGCGGACTACAGCTAGTTTGCATATATAACCGAGATATATAAGAAAGGTGTTTTTTGCTAGTTGATCACTATTGTTTCATCGGAAAACAACTGAAAGCTTCAATTCACACCTTGATTAAGATTAACTCGTACTTAAAAAATTGTTTTAACATAAGTTATTTTATTCAATAAAAAATCGACTCGATAGGCTGTAATCCATAATTATAAGCATTTATTGATTCCTGTGCGAAATAATCAGAATACAGTTATGCATTATAAAAAAAAACAACCAAGTTAATTCCCGTATATTAAACATTACAATATGCATAGTTCACAAATAACAATCATTTTAAGAGATAGAATATTTAGTCTTGCGCAGCAGAAAATCTATGTTCCGTAAAAATATTTGCAGCAACATCGATTAGATTTTGAACGTTCTGTGTGTAACAATGGAAAGAACAAATATAGGGCATTTAAAACAATAATTTGGTAGTTTTTTTGGAGGTCAAATTATTGCAGTTATTTATTCAAAACCTTGAATATAATTAATTAATGTTCCTAAATTTAATGGAAAGGCAAATTGGAGGTTATTTATGAAAATAATTGCAGCAAACATTTGGCTGCACTCATAATCAGATGTTACTTTGCATAAAAAGTTCCTTTACAAAGTAAATATTAAAAACCTATATTTAGTTTCTCTAATTTATACTTGTGATACTTCTTATTTTACCCTTTAGGGTTAAAGTGTGAATAATAAGTTTACTGAATCATAATTGAATAGTTACAATAGATGTCAACTTTTTTATATATATAATTCTCAAACGAAAATTAAGCTTTGTTTAGTACATTAAATTTTTATTCTGACATGGTTTTCAGCTTCTTGGATCCTGTACTTAGTTACAACTATACCGGGTGCTGACTTGCGCGACGCACCATAGGAATTTGCATAGTAAATTCTTTATGTTCAATTATTTGCTCCCCTAATTATTTTAGAGCTAAAGTGTAAATACATTTTTTGTAGAGAAAAAGATACTGCATCCACTCATACTGTTGCTAACAATTTTTCATTTTCCAGAACCGAAGGAATGCAAAAAATTAAACTAGCATTTTTACAAAAATCAGTGATGCCATGGAATTATTGAAACAAGCCAATGCCAACGCAAGTGCGTGCGGGGCGATCCAGTCACTGTCGTCAAAAGATTACACGTATTGTCGTTTTTGTCGTTTTGGTGTAAGTTCTGAACCTCATTATTGCACCTACAATTATTTAATAACCCGCATGTAGTCTTAAACTTAAAATGAATCAGTCTATTAATGGTTGTACTGTTTGGAATTTGAGGATATTTTACAATAAACAAGGAGCTTACTTAACGAACGTCCACCATACTCGTAAAACCATTTTTGTTATGGGCAAGGTCTAGGTACCTTAGAGACATTAAGCAGAACATAATTAATAATGAATTATTACAAACGTCAAACATCAATGATAAACAAACAAGCAGCACATATTGTCGCGCCGCACGCATTTGCGGCATTGGCTTGTTTCAATAATTCCATGGCATCACTGATTTTTGTGAAAATGCTAGTTTGTTTTTTGCATTCCTTCGGTTCTGGAAAATGAAAAATTGTTAGCAACAGTGTGAATGGATGCAGTATTTTTTTCTCTACAAAAAATGTATGTACACTTTAACTCTAAAATAATTAGGGGAGCAAATAATTGAACATAAAGAATTTACTATGCAAATTCCTATGGTGCGTCGCGCAAGTCAGCACCCGGTATATTTCTACCGAATACACACACTGCTTCATACCTGTATCCCCATAAACAAAAATCGCAGTGGTTTGTATCAGGTGACTGTGGTGGCTTTGTGATTGTGCCGTTTCCAAATAAATACTTGCTTTTCCTGATGAACAAGAACAAGATCTCTATCATGTTGATATCTCATGTTTTGAATTACACTGAGCGACATAAAATAATCATTTCATTAATTCATCACAAGCATTTATACTGAATCGTTACTGAAATATTCGTGTTACAGTATGTGGATAATTTAAATAGTAGGAATACATTTGTCTATGATATGTTTATTGTTCATGTTAATACCTTCAAAACGCTATAACTCCTAAACCAGAAATTCTCAAAGTGTAGTATGCGGACTTACCCCTAGGGATACGCCGACGAGAACTAATTTGTAAGTTATTTTATCTACGGCCACCACTAAAAGTAGGCCTTTCAGCACTAGATTTTTTCACCAAAAGTGACGTTTTATAATTTAGGGTGTTTAAAGAAATCAGCTGTTTACTTTTAGCCCATGTGCTAAAAGTGAAGTCAGGTTATAAAACTACAACTGCGAACTAGAAGTGAAGTTCTAAAGTTATTCCAGTTACCTCTTGCGTTAGAGGTAAAGTGTTTTTGAAATAATTAAAGCGTTATGTAATGAATACAGTGAGATGTGTAGTATTAATAATTACGTTTGATAACTGACTTTGACAGTACTGGCTTCGCAAGGGCAAGGGCTACTGTTCAGTGCCGTCTTTTATATGATTAAGGCCCCGGGCCCAAGGTAATGAAGGGGCCCTTCTAGAAAGGAAGTAACTCAATACAATACAATATATATTTTTATCTACGACCACTACTAAAAGTTGGCCTTTTAACGCTAGCTTGTTTCACTAAAAGTGACGTTTTATAGTTTAGCGTGGTTATAGAAATCAGCTGTTTACTTTTAACCCATGTGCTAAAAGTGAAGTGAGGTTACAAAACTACAATTTCGAACTGGAAGTGAAGTTGTAAAGTTATTCTAGTTACTTCTTGCTTTACAGGTAAAGTGTTTTTGAAATAATTAACGCGTTATGTAATAAATACAGTCAGACGTGGAGTATTAATAATTACATTCTGTAACTGACCTTGCAGTACTGGCTTCGCAAACATTCGCCCGCGCGGCATGGGCTACTGTTTATTATGACATAAATTAGAAGTGTCGTAATGCAAACCTTTGTTAAATCGATATTATGGATTAATAACGGTAAAATTAAGGTCGTAGATAAAATATTGTATGCAACGCATGCTAAAAGTAGTTTATGCACGAGACATGTTATGAAACTCAGCCTTCGGCTTCGTTTCATGATTTTCATGTCTCGCGCATAAAGGTTGACATTTAGCACTTGTTGCATAAATAGCTATTAATATACCTGCTTTTATTTTTATACAACTATGTACTGAAACGAAATTAAAATTCTAATAAAATGTATATAAACACAATAGAACATAAGAATCCTAAAAATTAAGAAATATGTCATAATTATTGCTACACAATAATAAAAGATTTTTTTCTCGATTTGGTATGGGCAAAGTCCTGTATTATATCTTCAAAATTTAAATTCAACAATATGTCGCTTTCTATGCACATTAATGATAAAAGAGTTTAGACTCTCTTGTAGCACAGTACTGCAAAGTTAGTTTTTTATCCTGCTTAACTTCGAAAATGAACGTTCTCCACTGCAATTAGTGATCATTGATGAATAATGACATGCAAATTCTAAGTGATAACGCAACGTTAGAAAATGTTTCTTCTAATTTATCAGTTCTTAAAATGTTAAACAGTAGCGAGTTATCAATTTGTTTAGTTTTATATACATCGTTAGTTCCTAAATACAGCGCTAAATGAATACATTCCGTTTCTAATTCTTCTCCATTTATAGCAAGGTGATAATATTCAGCAAACTTTTTACAGCTATCGTGCAACACATTTGGACTAATGGTTCTTAGTTGATAAACAGCCACACCGATTGTTTACTTTGATATATGCAGCAGATCTCTGCTGTAGTTAAGTTATCGATGAGTCGATAATTGGGATAAACACTTCCACTTTAAATTTATCAAATGAATACACAACTTTAATATTTAATGAATTACAGAATTATTAGTTGATCAATGCGCCTGTCGGGGGCCCCAAAAAATTGGGGGCCCCGGGCCCGGGCCCGCCTGGCCCGTGCCTAAAGACTGCACTGCCCGGCAGCCGGGATTTGTTCGATTTCAACTAAAAATGCCGGCTGCCGGGATGTATAAAATTACATTTAAAATACTGGCAGCCAGGATTCCTTCAATTTCAACTAAAAATCCCGGCAGTCAGTCGTTTGTAGAAGTACTTTATACATTTTATCGTATCATTGAACATTGCATTTTTGAGATATTTAGCAAAACGTTTTTTTTTATTGGAACACCCTACTTATACATTTTGACATATTTTGAAATAAAATTCTAGCACCTCATTTAAACTTGGTTGTAGAGAATGTAATGTTATTTCAGAATAGGTTAAAACGTATAGGGTGTTCCAGTAAAACAAAAGTTTTGCTAAATATCTCAAAAATGCGATGTTCAATTGTTTTTTATAATTACCACCGTAATTCACGTAAAAAATACTACTACTTCGCCCATTTAACCGACGTTGTAGCTCCCATAATAAACAAGTTAGCAATAGTGCACATTTAATTTTGAACAGGCGTATATCTCCATTGTTATTAACTTTAGGATAGTAGGGTATAAGAAGTTTTTTGTTCACAAGAAGATTGGCTATCGATTGACGTCAAAATATACAGGGAGTTCCATTTAAAAAAATGCATTTTTTGGCATATGTCAAAAACCCGACGCTCAATTGTTTTTTTGTTTGCGCCATTTTAATCGGCACGAAAAATGCTACTATTTTACTAATTTAATCAACTTCGTAGCTATTATCCATTCACAAAACTCATGAACTGTCAATGTCAAATTTTTTAAATATTTGCTTAGTGTACCTGGAAATTACAGTTTTTTTGGGAATGTACGTCGGATCTAGTGATTTCTAGTAATATTTAAAGTTAGGTTATGTTACATGTGTCAAAAGTCAAAACTATTTTCTTCTAGATTTCCTTATAATAATCAACTAAAGTAGGGACAAGAAATCAGACGACGTGCGCCACCAAGCAAATTTTAGTTTAGCTTAAATTGTTAATTTTCCATTGATAATTGATTAAGCTTAAACCAAACGCATGATTTCAAATGAGCTGTAAAGAAGAAAATAAATATCGGTTTTGTAAATCTAATGGTGGTATTTATGACGTCACTAAAATTTGCTTGGTGGCGCACGTCGTCTGATTTCTTGTCCCTACTTTATAGCCTTTTTTCCCTTTCCAATAATAAAACCCTCTTTCATTTCTGTTCCATTACAATTGAAGTATGCAGAAAAATTAAAGAATTTGGGATATTATATATTTTACAAGAAAGTGTGACCAAAGTCAAGTTTTTAAATTTCAAACATTTCAGTGCTGCAAAAATTCTAAAACAGAATTTAAACAAGGTACCAACATGACGGCATTTTGACAGTTCACGAGTTTTGTGAATGGATAGTATAATAGCAACCGAGATAGCAATAGTGCACACTTAATTTTGAACAGGCTGTATAGTAGAATTAAAATAAACGTTATATATTTTATCTTCATCCGTGTTGTTATTGCCCCTTAACCAAATTAATTTTAGTATCGTTAAGAGCGTCATTACCGCACTGAGTGCGGTAATGGGTATTACCGCACTCAGTGCGGTAATGGATAAATATTACCGCACTCAGTGCGGTAATGAATATTACCGCACTCTTTTTATATAAAAAAATACATTGAACCAGAGTTTATTGATGAAGATAAAATATTGAACAATACATGTTTGCTTATGGCACACAACGAAACTCGTTTGATTGCTGCAAAACTCGGCTCACCGCCTCGTTTTGGCAATCAAACTCGTTTCGTTAAGATGCTCATAATCAAACTTATATCGTTAATATCTATTATATACTTTGCGTTCGTACTGAGCTATTACGATACGCATTTGCGTATCGTAATAGACACATGTTATATTATGAATAGACAATGGTCTCCTGTGTAAAACTGCAAGCTTGCAACCTTGAACAATAATAGCTTCTTTATAATGAATTGCAAGTCTGCAACCTTGAACGCACGTGGCTTCCTGTCTCACGCTCCCTTTTAGAGATAACGCTTATCTTAGCTGATTAGGCATAGTATATATACTAGTAGCTTGCACCTCTAAGTTAAGCTCCAGTCAGTCGATAAGTTCCATTGTGTTCGTATCATAGCTAGATGTAAGAAATTGTCCGGCGGCTAGCTGTGTGCTTCCAATGTTATATTTCATTGTAAAATAAAAATAAACGTTTTTTAAAAAGTCGTTTCGGCGGCCTTTTAATAAAACTGGCGCAGTCGTTCGGATTTGTGGAGGAAAACCTGGAAAACTACAAACATCGAGTCGACCAGCAACTTTCCTTGAGGTTCAGCTCTTTGCCACAAATCGAAACCTACCACCCAGCGGATCTTCGGACATCTCCAACAGGGACAAACATCGCCCGATCGTGAGAAGCGCCCGTCGACCCAGCTCCTGCTCCTCCGTGGTTATTGGAACCATCTGGTCATTGGGACCACTCTTGATCATTGGGATCAGTCTCTGGTATTGGCAACGTCAACAACGACGACCCCAGGACAACTTTTGGATAACGCTCTAGCGCAAAGCTGGACTATCCAAGTCGGACTTCAGGACCTCTGTGCAGGCCAGCCGACATCAATAGGATCGACGCATCCTTTTTTTGAAGACAACAGGACGTAGCTTGATCGCACGCCGTTCGTCAATTTTAACGCACAATGTAAGTGCATATTTTTATAATAATTTTCAAGCTTTAGAGAAAAAGCAAAGGTATATTTTTATAATAATTTTCAAGCTTTAGAGAAAAAGCAAAGGTATATTTTTTAAAAATAATAATTTTCAAGCTTTAGAGAAAAAGCAAAGGTATATTTTAAAGGCAACAAAGTAACGACTATTAAAGCGTTCGCCTAAGTAATAATTTTTAAGTTTTAAAGAAAAAGCAAAATAATTAATTTCAAAGGCAACAAAGTAACGTAATATAATTTTCGAAAGTGATAATTATTAAAGCGTTCGCCTAAAACAACAAAGTTAACTAATATAAAGTTTTAAAAATTATACTAACATAGTTTTAAATATTTATTTATAAGTTCAGGCAGAACGTAGTAAGCCAGACCAATTGCTGCACATACTAGGTGTGCTTAATTTGCATTTGTGCTTGCGTTCTTGCGCGTAGGGCACCTACCCCTCTATTAGAAACATCCCCTAGTCATATAAACAGTTTACTAACATAAATAAAAACTAAAGCCAAGTGGAAAAAAATAAGTAAAGTTGATTTTTTGTCTGTAAAATATTTATGTTTAGATCACTATTATCTTGAAGTATTAGAAAAAAATTATATTTTGAAACAATTGTAAAAATTTTATGTCTCGAGATCGATCACGCTCACCAAGGAATTCTATCCCTAGAATTTTATTTTTAAATAATTGTAACAACATTAGCAACCCAAATATGGTTGAACAAAACGCATCATTGTTTCCCCCACATTTTAATGTAGCTTTACTAAATGAAATTCCCACATATGATGGTAATCAAGCCACTCTTTCGGAATTTATCAGATCCGCAGAAATCATTGCAACTAAATTTTGTACAGAAAATTTAAACGATTATATCAACCAAGTAATTTTAAATTCGATAAGGAATAAATTAAAAGGTCAAGCGTTAGAAGTAATCACAGGTTACGAGTATGATACTTGGAAAGACTTAAAAAATGTCTTAATTGAAAATTTTGGCGACCAAAGGTCAGAATTGAATCTTTTAATTGATTTAACTAAATTAAAACAGAATAAAGACTCTCCCATAGAATTTTTCAATAAAGTTAGAACTCATTTAGCTATTTATAATTCAAAAGTTTCTCTGAGTCAAGAATCAAAAGACATTATCACTTATAAATTAAAGGCTAACAAAGATTTAGCACTTCGCACTTTTACAAGTGGACTAAATAAAAATTTAGGAAGCTTCGTAAGAAGTAGAAACCCAACTTCACTAGAACAAGCCTTAAGCATAGTAAAAGAAGAAATTGATATCAGATATTCTCAAAATCAAAATAATTTTCAAAGTCAAAAATTAAATAAATCAAATTTAACTTCCGATATTCAAACAAGAAAGGTTGATATGAAACCTAAATTTAATAACCCAAATTTTATGCAAAGACCATTTCAACAAAATCGAAATAATTTTAATCAAAATCCCCAACTATTTTAAAAATCCAACGAATTTTAACAATCCTAATAATTCTAGAATAACCCAAAATTCAAGCTTTAATGCATTTGCACACCTACCTAAACCAAATTTTTCACCAACAAATAAACCAGAACCTATGGACTTTAGTACTATAAAAAGACCAGCTACTCAACAATCAAATTTCCCTAATAAATATCGAGCAAATTCTCAAAACGTTAATAGAAATTTTAATCATTTAAATTACCATCAGAAAAAACCTCCGGATGAATATGAAGACTTAACCGAAGATTTATTTGAAATGGAGAATTTTCAACTCTAGAAAATTTTAACGAAAACCCTCAGGAATATTTTGACCCTGACAATTTTCCAAGATACAACTGAAAATTACGAATCACAAGACTTAGATCACACCCCAGATTATTTCGAATATCCAGATCCAAACGATACTGTAAATTTTCATTAAGAGCCTCGGAAAAGAATATTTTAACTTTTAAATATAAATCCAAAAATCAAACCTTCCTACATTATAATTCCGCCACCGGCGATAAACTTTTAATTGATACAGGTAGCTCACAAACAATAATTTCTCCAGAATTTGTACAACAACATTTTCGAAATTATATTTATGAAACAGAATTCGAGATAGTTACATCTCATGGAATTTCTCAACATAACTTAATTGCAGATTTACCCATTCCTAATCTTTTTTATAAAAACGGAACACATACGTGTTATTTATTCAATTTTTCACCAAGACTATGTAGGACTTATTGGATCCGATTTACTTTCAAAATTATCCGCCCGAATAGATTATAAATGGATGCACATTCAAACAGAAAAAACAGTAATACCGTTCTATTATAATCCATCAAAAACTAAACAGGAAATTCAAAAACGTAATGAATGTAATTTTTCCAAATTTAAAAACTCAGATTTGTCAGAAAACTTGTAGTACCTCCGCGTACAGAATTTTGTAAATTTACCAGCAGTAGGAAAGAATGGAACTAAAATAGCTCCAAAACTAAAATTTAATGACAAATTAATTATGCCTTCAGCATTAGTGGAAATTACACAATAATTGGTTTAAAACAGCGTAATTAATACTTCAAACGAAACACAAGAAATAAATATTTATAATCCTTTATTTTTAGAAGACTATGAACCCGATAGCAAAAATCAACCTATCAGACTTAACAACTTTAATATAAATACTCCAAACACCAGAAGTATTTTAAATAACAATTTAAAAACAATTTAAGATTAGACATTTAAACGAAGACGAAAAAACTCTTTTGACCAATTTATGTTTTCAATACAGAGATGTATTTTACTCTCCCGAAATACCTTTATCCGTTACGAATTTGACAAAACACCACATTAGGACTAAAACCCAATGCACCTATATTTACGAAAACATACCGTTATCCCATATTCATCGCGAAGAAGTCAAAAAGCAAATAAAGAAAATGTTAAACGAAGATATTATAGAGCCATCGGAATCACCGTATAATTTTCCTATTTGGGGTCGTCCCAAAAAAGTTAGACGCCTCCGGAAAACAAAAATGGCGTATTGTAGTTGACTATCGAAAGTTAAATGAACAAACTATTGAAGACAAATATCCTTTGCCCCGTATAGAAACCGTATTAGACAATCTTGGCAGAGCTAAATACTTTACAACTTTGGGATCTTGCCTCTGGTTTCCACCAGATAGAAATCGAAAAGAAAGATCGCGAAAAAACCGCTTTTTCAACCGAAGAAGGCCATTTTCAGTTTAAAAGAATGGCTATGGGGTTTACGTAACAGTCCTGCATCCTTCCAAAGGATGATAAATACAGCCTTAATTGGACTCACTCCAACACAGTGCCTAGTTTACCTAGACGACATTATAATTTTCGGAAGTTCTCTTCAAGAACACATGCAACGTTTAAAAAATGTATTTCAAAAATGTAGAGATGCTAATGTAAAGATTCAGTTAGATAAATCGGAATTTTTACATAAATCTGTAAAATATTTAGGGTCATATAGTTTACTTCAGAAGGAATAAAACCAGAATCCATCTAAAATATCAGCAATCAAAAATTTCCCAGCACCTAAAACAAGAACCGAGATAAAATCAAACCGAGATAAAATCATTCTTAGGACTATTTGGCTATTATAGAAAATTTGTCAAAGACTTTGCCAAAATAACTAAATTTTTAACCGTATGTTTAAAGAAAGAAAATAAAATTGTACACACTCCTGAATTTTTGAAGAACTTTGAGTATTGCAAACAAATTTTAATGAATGAACCAGTACTTCAATATCCTGATTTTGAAAAACCTTTCGAACTGACTACTGATGCATCTAAATTTGCGATAGGCGCGGTATTATCCCAAGATGGTAAACCCACCTGTTATGCCTCCAGAACCCTTAATAATGCAGAACAAAATTATACTACAATTGAACGAGAACTCCTAGCCATAGTTTGGGCAACGAAACAATTTCGTCCATATCTGTATGGAGTAAAATTTAAATTGTACACCGATCATAGACCGCTTGTTTGGCTTAAAAATTTAAAAGAACCAAATTCCAAATTAACTCGTTGGGCACTTAAATTAGAAGAATACGACTTCACCGTAAACTATTTACCAGGCAAATTAAATAAAGTTGCCGACGCTCTATCACGTGTTCAAATTCACCCCATGACTTTAGAAACACCCGATAGACTTCATACACCAACACCAATACAAGGTAACGAAAGTTTAATGGCAAGTAGGGCGAGCACCCCCGACATACAAGACTTTTTTTCAGTACCGACCATCGGACCACCAAAATCAGAAACGCCTAAAGTAAAAGTTATATCCGACATTCAAATAAGACCACCAAATAACGACGATAATAAATCCTATGTCGAAACAATACATTCGCAACAATCGTCTACCCCCGTGATCGATATTGCCGAAAAACCTCTACAACAATTTAAGAATCAAATTGAATTTGTAATTTCTCAGCTACCACGAGATATCGGAATCACTAAATACGACGGAATTACACATTATTCTGTATCCCTAAATAATACAAATAAAATTGACGTATTCAACAGGCTATTAATTGAACATTGTGAACCTAGAACACATTACTATTGTTATTTCCCTAACGACGAACTTTGTTTAGATTTTTCTAATTTTCTGCAAAACATAATTAACGATAACACACCCAAGTTTCATCGATGTATGTCACAAGTGACTTACGTTCTAAATCCACAAGATCGTCAATATCAAATCCAAAATTACCATCTAGGCAAAACCAATCACCGTGGTATCAATGAAACAATCGAACACATAAAAAGAAAATATTATTGGAAATCAATTAATAAAGATGTCACCGATTATATTAATAATTGTCATATTTGTAAAACGCAAAAGTACAATAGAAACCCAATTAAGCAGCCTTTACAGCTTACTCCTACACAAAACCAACCATTTCATACTATACACTTGGATATTTTTCAGATAGGTAAGAGAAGCTATCTAACAATAATAGATTCATTTTCCAAATTCGCCCAAGCATATTATATTAAATCTCGAAATTTAACAGACATCATTGAACAATTACTTAATTATATGTGTACTTTTACTACACCAAATATCATTATAGCTGATGGAGAATTTAACAAAAATATTTTTAAAGACTTTATAGCTTTACATAAAATCCAGTTGCATACGACAACCCCACATCACCATCAATCTAATTCCCCAATTGAACGATTGCATTCGACAATAATTGAACACTATCGACTATTGACGGATGTACCTGAACAAAACAAAATTCAATATTGTATTCTTGCATACAATCATACGATACACTCTAATCTCAATTTAACCCCTTTTGAGATTGTATTTGGTCATACTGAATGTAGAAATCAGTTCGATTTAGACTATACAAAAACATACTATCATGATTATTTATCTGGTCACAAAATCCGCATGAAAAAAATTTACGAAATATTGCAAGGCAAGCAAATTGATACTAAAGAAAAGCGAAATTTAAAATTAAATCCAACTCGGAAAATAAAACATTTCAATTAAACGAAAAAGTATTTGTTAAAACTAATTCCAGAAGCAAAGACGAACCAAAATTTATAGGACCCTATACAATATCTCAAATTCTCGATCATGACACATATGAATTAGTACCGCATAATGGATCTTCAATATCAGAAGACACGCAAATGAATTATTACCCTATTCAGCCTTATTACCTTCATCGTCTGTATCTTGATTAAACATTCAATTATACATGACGATATAGTATTGTAAATATTTTAAATATAATCCAGAACTATATCCTTTATATTTAGGCAATGTAGTTTTTAAACAAAGCAATTAGACGCTTATTAGAAACATATATTATATCCCTATTTTTATTTGTCATGACGCACTTAGAAACGGTTTAATGAAAATCATATAGCTACTTTATTATTCAAATGTAAAATCAAAACTTTCAGAAAAGAATATCTGGCACCAACCTTTTACATCTCAGTTCAGACTGTCTTGTTTCGTTAAATTAAAAACATATGTTGTTATAGCAAAAAGAACCTCAAATGAAACTGTTAATTTAAAAAATTCTGTCAAACATTGACCGCTTAATAATTCCTGAATCAAACCACATAAATGTTTCAAAGATTGACTTGATACCTCTTGACACCCAGAAATTGGTTGAGGACCGAATTAAGCTTAATAAATATGAAAATTTGCTAAAACCTGTTAATTATATTAAATCTGATAATTTAAGTGTGTCTGCAATTATATTTACTCTGTGTACTATTCTTATGTTAATAATTTTTATATTGTATTTGTATTATAATAAAAACACAATGAAGATTAAACTTATTAGATTTCTAAATAAGATTTTGAACCAGATAACGTAAATGCATAAGTTTAATTTTCTTTTCTTTTTTTGTAAGTTCAATAGAGGCATATTTGAATACCGCTATTGAACATTTTATCGGCGGACGTGTTATATTATGAATAGACAATGGTCTCCTGTGTAAAACTGCAAGCTTGCAACCTTGAACAATAATAGCTTCTTTATAATGAATTGCAAGTCTGCAACCTTGAACGCACGTGGCTTCCTGTCTCACGCTCCCTTTTAGAGATAACGCTTATCTTAGCTGATTAGGCATAGTATATATACTAGTAGCTTGCACCTCTAAGTTAAGCTCCAGTCAGTCGATAAGTTCCATTGTGTTCGTATCATAGCTAGATGTAAGAAATTGTCCGGCGGCTAGCTGTGTGCTTCCAATGTTATATTTCATTGTAAAATAAAAATAAACGTTTTTAAAAAGTCGTTTCGGCGGCCTTTTAATAAAACTCACAAAGCGATGCTATAATAAAAATACTAAAATTTTCATTTTTTTGCTTAAAAAAGTGGCAAAGTAGATAAAATACTGTATGATACCTCGTTTATAAGGCATTTTGTAGCACTTACTCCTTTAGGGCACTCCTCGCTTCGCTCGTCGTACCCTAAATCCGTGCGTGCTACAAAATGCTTGTTATAAAACTCTTATCATAATATACTAATATTACAACTTGTCTAGTTCATTCCAGAAATAATTGTAACGAATACCATTCGTGAGACTATTTTACATAGTAAAGGGTGTCCAAATTTCAGGTTGGTTTTGAATTTCTCGGCATTTGCTTTCTGTCAGAGGTACACTCATATACCTATTTAACTATTAATAGGTATATGGGTACACTGCTAATATTTTACAGTTGTTAATTGGACACATTGCCATTTAAGTTATGGAGCGGTTCACGGTTCAGTAACGCATACTTATTGTAAAAACCCATTACAGGTATGGGGAAAGTTTTGCAGAAACTGCAAGAAATGTTCGCGCTATGGACTTGCGTGACATGTGGTTTCAACAAGGTGGTGCCACATGTCACACAGCGCGTGAAACAATAACTTTACTGCAATTAAAGTTCAGAGGTAGATTTTTCTCTCGATATGGTGACATCAATTGGCCGTCAAGATCGTGCGAATTGACGCCTTTGAATTTTTTCCTCTGGGATTATGTGAAAAGCAAAGACTATGCCAATAGTCTACAGACAATTACAGACCTAAAGGCCAAAATTACACGTGCAATTTGTGAGATAGACTCTCGTTATATATAAATGTCGTTGAAGATTTGAAAAAAGATTGGTTTCATGTCAGACGAACTGAGGAGGGCGTTTATCTGATATCTTATATTTTCAAATTATTTACTCGTTTTATTAACGAATTAAATCCAACCTCAAATTTGGACACCCATTATATATTATTGACTGACATACTCTAGCTTGTTGCTGTAATTTGGCTCATGACATTCATCCAAAAGTATGAATCGTCAGGTGAGTAGTTTCGTATTGACAATATCATTTGGAAAATTACTATAGTTCTGGTAGCTATCGCTCAATATTTCCGGCAAAATAATATCACATGTGGGTTTATACTCATGAGGCCATAATTATAAATAACAGCAATGAGATAACATGAACAACAACATAGAATGCTTGAGTAAGAAAGAGATGACCATACGAAAAAATTATTTTAGTAGGTATATTTAGTTGACATAAAGTACGTTCTCTACGACCACCACTAAAAGTAGGCCTTTTAGCGCTAGCTTTTTTCACTAAAAGTGACGTTTTATAGTTTACCGTGGTTAAAGAAATCAGCTGTTTACTTTTAGCTCTAGTGCTAAAAGTGAAGTGAGGTTATAAACTACAATTTCGAACTGGAAGTGAAGTTGTAAAATTATTCTAGTTACTTCTTGCGTAGAGGTAAAGTGTTTTTGAAATAATTAAAGCGTTATGTAATGAATATAGTCAAATGTGTAGTATTAATAATTACCTTTGATAACTGACTTGACAGTATTGGTTTCCCAAACATTCGCTTGCGCGCAAAGGCCCTCTCTTTATTATGACATAAATTCTAACTGTCACAGATGCACACCTTTGTTAAATCGATATTTATGGATTAATAACAGTAAAATTAAGGTCGTAGATAAAATATTGTATGCAACGTGTGCTAAAAGTCGTTTATGCACGAGACATGTTATGAAACTCAGCCTTCGTCTTCGTTTCATAATTTTCATGTCTCGTGCATAAACGTCGACTTTTAGCACTTGTTGCATAAATAGCTATTTTTTTTCTATAATAACTGTCAAAGTGTTACAATGTTGCTAGATATCTGCGTAAAACGCTAGGCAATTTTTATAGCTCGTGTTGGTAGAACTTTTTCAAAATTATGGTTATGTGTCAATTTTGAATGTCAAAGTTACTTAATTTGAACTCTTGACAAATTTCATTTTTTTGCATAGAATCAAACGTTCATTATGTTTATTTTCAAATATTGTAAGTTTAATAATCTATAAATTTGCAATATTTAATATGCTGTTCGTTTTACCCACTATTATGACATATCTGTCAAAATGACAAATAATTTTTTTAGTTAAAAAAGGAACTAAAAATCTATGTACCAACATTATTAAAACTAGGAACCCTGAAGGAATACAACATATCCCCTAGAGTTGAATTTGAAAATTATTATAGAAAAAAAATGGACTTTTTATGTCATAATTAAATGAGCGTCAAGGGTCAAGTCTACTCGAATATTGCTACTATGTTTATCTCTTTCTTACTCAAGCAATACGTGTTATTTTCTTGTTCATGTTATCTCATAGCTGTTATATATAATTTTGGCCCCATCGGTATATGGTCAATTGTTTTCATCATGTTTATATCGCAGTCTTTTTTATTCTTTACACTTTTCTTTCACCATTTTCTTTGTAGCTTTTTGTTATAAGCTAGGGTATTTTATGTAACAAAAAATTTGGTACAATCTTTTTACTTCCTTTTACAATAAAGGAAGTATTGGATTCACCCCAAAAATTCAAAATTGATTTTTCAACAGATTTTTACGTTTTAGAGTCCCCTGAACCCATTGGTCTGTCTGTGTGTGTGTGTGTGTGTCTGTCTGTCTGTCTGTCTGTGAACAGAATATCTCAAAAACGAAAAGAGGTATGGAGTTGAAACTTCATATACAGTCTGTTTGATTTTAGCTGTCACAGCAGATATCTTGGCTATTGTTAGAGATATGACAAAATGTTATAGAATAGTAATTTACGTAACAAGTATAGAAAGTGGAGCTTTTCAGTACGAGTGAGATGTTTCCGGAAGAGGCCGTTAGGCCGAGTCCGGAATTTTGAGACGAGTATGGAAAAGCCACTTTCATACGAGTTTCGTACAATATTTTTTCGTACACTAGCATACAAAACGGAATACTAAATTTATCCTCGTATATAGCAAATAAGTAGAGTAATATTAATGTAATGTAATATTATATGTGTTGTAACTAAGGAAACGTACGGCAAAGTGCTACTTTGCCGTACGAATACCGCAAAATACTACTTTGCCGTACGAATACCGCAAAGTGCAACTTTCTGATTAATAAATTGTACGGCAAAGTAGCTCTTTCAATGCTAGTGTACGAAAATAGTAATTTACGTAACAAGTATAGAAAGTGGAGCTTTTCAGTACGAGTGAGATGTTTCCGGAAGAGGCCGTTAGGCCGAGTCCGGAATTTTGAGACGAGTATGGAAAAGCCACTTTCATACGAGTTTCGTACAATATTTTTTCGTACACTAGCATACAAAACGGAATACTAAATTTATCCTCGTCTATAGCAAATAAGTAGAGTAATATTAATGTAATTTAATATTATATGTGTTGTAACTAAGGAAACGTACGGCAAAGTAGCACTTTGCCGTACGAATACCGCAAAGTGCAACTTTCTGATTAATAAATTGTACGGCAAAGTAGCTCTTTCAATGCTAGTGTACGAAAAAAAAGTTGTTCTACATTTAATTTTCTATTATCTGTCGTAGGCAAAAAAACAATCGAACATCAAATGTGTTAGATGTAGCAAATACATTCAAAATTTTAAATGGAACGTACCCAATTTTATTACATATTCTAAAACTGTAAAAAATTCTCTTTACAACGATATAGCACATGTCATAGTTATCTGATCAATTCTTCTTCTTCTTTTCCTTTCCTTTATGCCTTACGGCGTTGGGTTCTTGATCCATCTCCGGAATAGGTCACAATCAGCCGCCATTCGCCTCACTTTCCTCAATTCTTTTCCTCGTCCCATCACTCGTTTCCCTAAACTTCCTTTCCATGTTTCTCGTGGTTTGCCTCTTCCTCGTCTTCCATATGGTCTTGCTTCCAATGCTTGCTTTGGATATCTGTTTGCTCCCATTCTTACTACATGCCCATACCACTTTAACTGCTCAATTTTCTGTATTAATGGGTTCATGTCTATTTCCTCCTGTGTTACCACATTTCTTATGCGATCTCTTCTTGTTCATTGCGTTATTCCTCTTAGATATTTCATCTACCCTGCAGTTATCTTGCTTCTGGTTCTGTCTTGTATGGCCCAGCTTTCTGATGCATACGTTAATGTTGGTACACATATGCTGTGATAAACTCGAAGTTTTGTCTGCAAGCTCACTTCTTTATTCGCTATTATTATTTTGTTTAACGCATAGTATATTTTACTGGCTTTATTTGTCCTATGTAGTATTTCTTGTTCTGTTGTTCCAGTCTTGTTGATAACTGTTCTCAGGTATTCATAGTTTTCAACCCATTCTAGTTGTTTTCCACTACAGAATATCTGTGTGTCTTCTGGCGTTTCTTTCTTTGTTATGGACATTATTTTACTTTTAGCTGTATTAATTTTCATTCCCCAGCTTTCTATGGCTCTGTTCCATTTACTGACTATTTGCTGTAATTTGTCAGTTGATTCTGCCAGAAGGACTATGTCGTCAACGTATACGAGGCTCTGTATCATTATTTCTTGTAAGTTCCAGTTTTCTAATTTCACGCCAGCTCTAAGCTCCTTACATTCGTGTGTTATCTGGTTCATTACTGATATGAACAGAAGTGGGCTAAGCGAGTTCCCCTGTTTTATGCCTTTTTCAATTTCAAAGCTTTCCGACTCAGTCCCTCTTATACCCACTCTTCCGTTTGTTCGTTTATATAGTCTTTTTATAGCTTGTTGTAGTTGGTCGGTTATATGTAGTAGTGTAAGTGCTCTCTATATACTTCGTTTGGGAATCATGTCAAATGCTGCTTGTATATCTATAAAGGCCAAGTATAGTGGATTTCCCCTTTCTAGCCTCTTTTCCATAGTTGTTCTTAGTACATATTGCTATGGTTTTAAGCCCTACCAATCAACTCTGTTAGCATTGCCAAATTAATGGACATTTCATGAAAGCTCAGAGTGAGATATTTTATATAATTGCAAAACTAAAACTTGAATTTGCCAGAATGAATACATTTGTAATGAGATGCCAGTAATTGCAGAATAATTAATTAATGAACGCAATAAGCAAAGCTCAATTTGAACAGGGATCTAAGTTGAATGTAAGGTCACTTAATTGATTAGGTTTGTGCTAAAGTAAATGCCAAGCCGAATGAAATTTCATAATTACAAGATGAATTGCAAACGCAGGGGAATGAAGCATATAATTCAGGTACAGTTTAATAGTGAAATCCAGTCAGGGTTTCATAAGAAAGGTAATTGAAAGATAGATAAGCTTATGAACATATAATGAGCAGATAAGAATGAAGGCATTAAAGCATTTGAAGGAAACCGTAAGAATCAAAAGGCAAGGATTATAGAAAGTGCAGAAAAGGAGACAGCATATGAACTTAAAAATGTGTGGAAAATAAAACAGTGAATTCAAAGGAAGCCAGTGCAGAAAACAAAGCCGGCGTCACATTTTTAGTCCGAGTGGGCAGTAAGGTGGGGAGGGGGGGGGGGGGAGTTCCAAGTGATTTTTCACAATACACTTATATGAAGGCAATGATGGATACAGGGTTATTATCAAAGATTGATAAAAATATACTTTGAGATGTCATAAAATTCAATTTATTTGCTTTCATTTAAAGATACAACTAAATCATTTTCGTAGGGCGAAACAAGACGTTCGTTTTCTATTATGAACAATAAATTCATCCATTAAAGTTTCTGAATCGAGCACATCAACTGAATCCGGGTAGGAATGCAAAATAGCAACGTGGTTTAGCCGATTCTGTGCCATAGCCGATCTTAAATAATTGTTTATACGACGCAAAACTAAAAATTTTTTTTCATTAGAATAAAAAGATCCCGGTACTGGTATTATCAGAAAACGCACGAATTCGGGAACGATTTCCATATAATGTTCATTTTCCCTGAGAAAGTACCCACCCCCAATTTCAAATTTTAGGTTTTGTTCGAAAGTTTCGAGTGGGTAATTACCCACACAGATATTTTCGAGTGGGTAATACTACCCATACTACCCACGTCAACCGCCGCCCCTGGCAGGAAATGCGCGAATTAAATACTCTAAGCAGTGCAGTGACATGTGAATATTTAAACGCAAATTAAAAAGACGTGCAGTGACAAATAGACACGCAAAATTGATGTAATATTAGTGTACAAAATCCTAGTTTTAAGTAGAATTTATTGTTAAAAGTCAATATTTTGAACCATGTTAACATCCGTAATTAATTTGAAACTAACTAGCTTTTGTTTAAAAACGGTGAGAAGACAAATGAATAAATTAATGGCTTGACGTGTGAAATTGTGCTCTGTATTAAAACTAAAATTTCTGATATTAAAAATAAAAGTACAAGTCTGAAGCTTTACCAGTGTGTTGAGAAAATTTTTGTGTCCATGTGGTATTATTTTTAACAAAATCCACCACCAAAAATTGTTGAGGTCTCCGATGTTGTGTGACATAACCTCGATCCGAAGCAGCCTTAGTTCCGACAGCTACGAGGAGGTCGACCAGTCCAGCCAGCACATTGGGGAAGACATCAGTGCCACTCAGCAGCCCGTGAGGTACATGCCCGTGCACCAACAGCAGGATCCGACCCATAGCAGCTCCGCAACAAGGTCAGAGTAGCTACGAACCCTCCGATTTGAGAACGACTAGTGCAGGTACTGTTCATTCTAAAACTAATTAAGTGAGCGCCGGGAAATTCATGCATGCATAATAAGAGCAATACTCAAGGCAATTCAGGCCAGTTCCATTGCCGTACGAGTGATTCCAGTATGCCAAAAAGCCCAAACTTTATTATTTGAGGTTATCCGTTGGTGAGATCCAGACCCACGCCAAAATAAACAATTGGGAGATAGAAGCGGGCCCCATAAACAAATGCTAGAAACCAATGAGGATTAATGCCGCGAAAACCAACTAATTTAAATAGTTACCAATAGAACTGTGACCGATTTCAGTTGTTTTGTTTATTCAATTTGACGCGATCTTGCAAACGGCGTCCATCTTGGCTTACACTTGAGCCAATTTCAGTTTCGATTGTGCGCAGTTAAGCGTATGCGGAGACAGATCCGTATTTAATAATTTTAATAAATTATTCATTTAGGGTGGACCCAACGGAGATGAGTCTGTGCTTTATCGATTTGAGCTAGCGTATTATTGGATTAATTGCAGATAAATAAAATATTATAAAGGGCATACAGCTATTTATTTTTATCTATCAATTTACAAGTAACTTTTAATCAACCTAAGATTTGATAACACGAATACGAAAAATATTTGCGTGGTAACCTTATTTAAAAATTAAATTAATAACATATTCTTGTCCTAAAGGCAGCTTGTTCCTCACTTAGTTCTTCTTCTACTTCCTCCCTTAGCCTTCTTTCTAAAATTCGGGAGTAAATTTTCTGTATTATGGATGACAGGCATATGGCCCTGTAATTATCGCATTCGTTTGTGCTATCTTTTTTGTCTATAAGGTACTATGATGTTGTCATTCCAGTCTTCTGGTATTTGATCTCCTTTCCAAGCTTGTTGGCATATTTCATATTTATATTTGACCATTTCTGGCGATATTTGGTCTCTACCTGCAGCCTTTCCCACTTTTATTACGCTAATAGCTTCTTCTACTTCTTCTATCTCAATATCTCTCTCCTCTTCGTCTGCTGCTACCGCCCCTCTTCTTTCTCAGGTTCTTATATTGTTATGTTCTTTAAATTTCTGACTATAGTATTTTCTCCATGTTTCTAGGATTCTTTCTTCTTCTACTTCTATTTTTCCTTCACTGTTTCTTACACTCCAGACAGATTTACCATATTTTCCTCGAGCATTTTTAATTGTTTTCCAGAATTCTTTCCCATTGTTTGTATTAAATTTCGTTTCAAGGTTCCCGCCAAATTCTTCCCATGTTTCCTGTTTTGCTCTTTTAATGGTTTCATTGGCTTTATTTCTTTTACTTATATAATTTTGTGTATCGTTTTCGTTCTTAGTTTGCATAAACTTTTTCCTGGCAATCTTCTTACTTTTCACTTTTCCTTTCACTTTCTCATTTCACCATCGGGTTCTTTTTTGGTTATCCTTTACTATTATCGTTCCGCATGTCGCTTCCGCTTGTTCTATTATAATCTTTTTCAGTATCTGCCATCTCTTTTCTATGTTCCATTTTTGATTTTCGGCAGCTTCTTCCAGCTCTTGCTTTCCTAGAGCTTGATTTAGGTTCGTTTGGTACTGTTCTGTTACTTCTGGTTTCCTCAGTTCGTTTATCTTTATTTTTCTATACTGTTTAGCTTTTGTAGGGTTTCTTGTCTAGGATCTGGTGTCAGCATGCAATAAGCAGTCTATGGTCGGTATGAAGTTCAGCCCCTCTTATTACCTTCACATCAAGTATGGCGTATTTTGCTTCTTTATTATATGTGAAGTAGTCGTTTATACCTTCTGCAGCTCTTCCGGTTGCACTAAATGTTATCTTGTATATTGTCTTGTGGTTAAAATGGTTGTTTCCTATTAATAGTTGATTTCTTATACAAAATTCTATCATTGCTCTTCCATTGTTGTTTACTACTGTCTCTCCTCCGTATTTTCCCAGTGTTCCATGACCGATGTCCTGTCTATTTCCTGTTCGTGCATTCCAATCCCCATTTATAAATACGTGTTTACTTCTGTCTCGTGCCTTATCAGTCTGTATTTGTAGTTCTTCTAGGAACGCATCTTTCTCTTGTTGATCTGAATCTTCCGTCGGGGCATATACTTGTATTATTGTTACGTCTTCTTTTGTTTTTATGTCTACATACATTATCCTAGCATTGATTGCTTCCCAGTGTGTTACTTGTCTTGACAACCGTACAGATATAGTTATGACTTAGTTACCAGCTTACTTTTGTATACAAAGGCTTAATATCCTGAGACTGATAAAAATTATTTATAATTTAATTGGCCAATTTTCTAAACGAGAAATTATTAACATTTTTGTAAACGAAACATCTCCCGTAGAACCATTTTTCATACGATTAGGGATTGTGATGAAGAAATTCCATGTGTGAATTTATCGAAAAGTCAATATGAGGACCAATTACGAAGACGGACCTATCAAAAGGATCGTGATATGAATATTTCAGTCATGCAAAACTAATGTGCAAGTTTGAGTTAAAATGCGTCCTATAGAAGAACATGTGGTTTAGTTTTTATAATTACAAATAATTTTTAAAAATAGTGTTACCTATATTATAAATATAAATAAAACTAAACAATAAATTTCTACTTGCTTTAGAAACGTGTGCAAAACTTTTGTTGCATACGTTACCTATTTGTTTGTATTAATTTTACTCTATGTTGTTTTATCAGTTTTAATTTTTTAATATAATAGCAAAAGGAAGAAGCAGCTAATTTATTGTTTTTTTACATTTAACAAGAAAACAACAATAAATTAGCTGCTTTTTCCTTTTGCTATTATATTAAGAAAAAATATCCAGCTACAACGTAATAAATTGCTGTATTTTTTTCATACTTAGCCTTTTTAGCAGTGATAGGTCCATTTTTCTTTTTGTAGTTGACGCCTTGATCTTTTTGAGTCTAATACTAAGTTTACCGCACAGCATATGTACCACCCTTAAACGAAAGGCGACCACAGCCCTGACCATCTCAAGTTCTCTGCGATTATTGACGTGAATAAGGACTAGGCGACCGTTCGTAAGGTTAAGAAAATGCATAAAGTAATTTGGAAATACAAGCAAGCGTCAGTCATTAACCACGACAAAAAATACAGATCTAGCTAATAGTCGATTTCGAAACGTACCTACCTTTCGTTATTCCTCGCTTCACCATCCTAAACTCTAAAAAAAACCAAGCGCGTATCATGGTGTTGAACTAACTTACTTAACTGTCGTTACAATCCTTTGTGGATTTTAGCCTCCGTCAGGCTCTGTCCTGTGCAACTACTCTTCTCCAGTAGGCCACCCATAGGGTTCTCAGGTCTCGCTGTACACCATCCACCTACCTCTCCTTGAGTGTGCCCCTTGCCTTGACGTAGTCTGGTCTCCATTCCATTAACCTTTTTACATTCCTGTCATTCCCTATCCTCTCAACATGTCTCAACCACCTAAGTCTCTGAGTTGTCTCAAGACACACTACCACTTATTAATGGATCTAATTCCGCATTCTTCCTCCCGAAGGCTCTTAGCTGTCTCAAAACGCACTATATTTTTACCATTTATTAATAAGTCTAATTCCGCATTCTTTCTCCAGGTGATACCTATTTTGCACTGGTCACCAGTTTCTCCTCATTATGGCTCTTTTTAAAACCTAAATTGACAATGTTGAAACTATGCACGTGGAACATCCGAGGCCTCAGCAAACTTGGTAAACTCCAAGTAGTGGAAAAAGCAGTAGAATAACAAATTGCATTTCGATTAATCAACTTCATTCTTAATCTATTCTTAACTGCAATTAAAATAAACTTTGGGTTTTTATATAAGCATTTATACGATGGGTAGAACATACTCAGAATGTAATAATCCTTTTTACTTCACTTGTCCAAAAGAGGAAGTATTGTAATCGTGAAAAAAATCGCCTTCCAATATTTCTTAAGATCTCCACCATCTCTCCGTCTTTTGGCAGTAGATCAAAAACTACTTGTTGGAGGAAGACCATATTTTGCGTGCAAATCAAATGTCTACCTGTCACGAAACCTAATAAATTTCCAGTCAAATGTATACACAGTGATTTTAAGTTGAACGGAGGAATAGATAAAAGTAATAATTTGCACATAGCCCAGTCTTTACCTTTGAATAAAATGAGACCTAACAGATACATGGTGAACATCGCAAATGGGACAGAATTGGTAGGCCTGGGAGCTCGGGTTCGAATCTCACTGCACCTGCATTTTATTTTTAATTTGCAAACGTGCATTACTAAGTATTTCTTTTCCCTGTTTCGGTATTATTACCAATGTTTCTTTTGAAAGTTGCGAAAATAGCATATTGCATCATCTTGCGTCTCAACCCAAGAAACGGTTTTGGGCAAGTTCTCAAGCCATTGTTTTGCATCCTAGCGTCAAATGGCATCCCGTAGCGTGGTATTAAGTTACAGTGCAAAACGCTGCGAGCTACATACGAGGCATGTACCGTAAGTGACGCCTGTTAGCCTGGAAAAGCCAAACAAAATAATCAAGAAAGGCTTTGATCATTTATTGTTTTGTTATGGCAGCTGTTTATTAAACTGACAGGTCCATTCGTGTTGAAAACTTTTTCAGTATGGATAGTAAATTAAAATAAAAAGTAGATATAGAATTTTTTGAAAAAAGAAGGTTGTTCTGCCCCTGATCTTCATGGACGGCTTTTAAAAGTGTTTGGTGAGTCGACAATTGACGTTAGTAATGCGCGTAGATGGGTGAGCAAATTTAGGGCTGATGAAACCGATATTTTTAATAAGCCACGTTTGGCAAGACCGGTTACTGTTGGAACTGATGAAACAAAATTGAGTATTGACGCAATGATTTGTGAAGATCGACATGTGACTGTTCGAGAAATTGTTAGTGTGTTGGGGTCCGAAAACAATTTTGTGTAGAAGATTATAAATGATCTTGGTTATTCTAAGGTGTGTTCGTTGCCAGTTAACTGAAACACTGAAGGAAAAAAGAATGGAGATTTGTACTGATCTCATAAACACCTTCGAAGAACGAGGACCATCTTTTTTTGATAATGTTGTGACTGGGGATGATACATGGGTGTTTACATGTGATCCAAAAATAAAAAATCACTCAAAAAAGGACGGCAGAAGGAGGTAGATCAAGCTGTAAAACAATGGGTCAAAAACACGAAAGCATCTTTTCTTGAAAGTGTATGTGAGCGATGGGTTTGAAGGTGGCGCACATGTTTAGAAAGAGAGGGGATTATGTTGAAAACTAATGTTTTGTAGTTCAAAGTTTGAATTAATATTATACGAGATTTGTTTTAGATATTTCTTAATTTAACGGTATTACAGGCCAACAGGCATTACTTACGGTACAAGCCTCGTATTTCACATGTAGCCGAATTTATATGCATCAAATTCGGAGGCGGATTTTGATGCAGCATAATATTTGCGTATTAAAGACTGTTAGATTGTTACTTCGGTGCTCATCAGTGTCTTTTTAATGCTGTTTAATTGTAGGCTAAATGTATATTAGATACGGTGTTTTTATTATTATTTGGCTTGTAAATGTGTGTAGAAACTAGCTAATGCACGTTGATGATATATTCTCAGTTAACACCATTGTGTTTAGGAATGGCCATTTATTCTAGGGTTTAATCTTGATTTTGTTGTTGTGTGATGTGTGTTTTAGAAGCCAATATATACCTACTTGTGTACAGTTTGGGCCTTAGAAATCGGAACAGTACGTACTATGATACATTTTGCATGTACATATTTTTAAGTCTATAAACTGGGTTTTTGCAGTTGTTATGGTTTTGATTGTTATCTGTATAATGTTTCAAATGTCGCGTCTTTTGCTTGATAGTAAAATTCCAATAATACAAAAAATTATAATAAATCAAACATTACAACACAACATATTACGTGTCCCGATTTCCAAGGCGCCGACTGTACATTGAATGTGAGCAAATTGGCTTTTATTTGGGTATAAGTTTCGAGTATGTGTTTTAACCATTACTGCGATAGAGATAAGAGGTCTCTTATTGAGAATTAAGCTATACTCTATTTTTTCATGCTTCTGATAAAGTTATGCAACTAAAAATACTATTTGCCATAAAACCTAGATTAAACAATTTAATTTTTAAAGAATGCAATCTACGACGGCATGAAAAAATAGTCATGGTCATGCAGTTAGGTTATTTTATGTGACAGTTCGATTAATGTAATAGATTGGTTTAGTGTTAATTATACGCTAAGGAAACAAAACCTTGAAGTTATAATTTAATCTCAACCAGCGAGGGGTGAGCACAGTCCCAGCTAGCTCTAACTCTTGGCAGAAAATATGATGTGAGTAAGGACTAGAGCGATCCTTAAGGTTAAATACAATCTTTATGAAGCAACAAAATTTTGGGCGCCTGTCGTTAAACACAACAAAGAAACAAATCTAGCGTCCAAAACAAATCACCACCTACCTTGTACGCCTCTTACTTCAACCTAATTCTAAAAGACACTACTAGGTTCATGTAGGGTCATAGTATGAATACGCAAATACAATATAAACCAGCAACAGTAAATAGACTTTTAACTTACAACTATCTCTGTACAAAACATTTTTGAACACGACTGTACATACAAAATTTCAACCACCCTTCCTGATGCAATACTAACGCATTAAGCATTACAAACAAGCTAGTATTTATCGCGCACAGTTTGGTAATCGAAGGCTTTTGTAGAACTGTTTATTCGGGTCAATATCACAACGGACACTTCACAACGGTCACCTAAGATTTTGCGTTTTCATAACGGCCACCGAGTAAGCGTGTTCACAACGGCCACGTCGATCATAACGGCCACCAAAACTTTATGTTCCCAACGGTCACCTTGATCATAATGGTCACCTAGAAGTACACATGGTACTGAAAGAAGGGGCATGTTCATAACGGCCACCAAATCTTTATGTTCACAAAGGCCACCTTGATCATAACGACCACCAAATCTTTATGTTCATAACGGCCACCAAATATCTATATTCATAACGGCCACCTTGTTCACAGCGGCCACCAAAACTCCATGTTCATAACGGCCACCTTGATCATAACGGCCACTGAGAATCTCTGTTTACCGGGCCTTCTCTTTAGATTATTTTCCTTAACGTTAGCCAACATGAATTATTTCTAAAGATCTGTTAATTTTTGAATTCAAAATATGCGCTCTTCTGTTTTTTAATAAAGCGAACTTTGGACTTGTCGATAATGTCACGAATCAAAATATAAGAAATTACTTAAAATATTTTAAGAATAATTGAGCTATGTAGCATATTCCATATGTTATGGCTAAAGCTGTGAATTATACACTTTAGGTAAATTTCTTTCCGTTCTTGAGATATGGACAAAAGAAAAAATGTGCATCAATTAATGTAAATTTACATATAGAGATAAGTAATCTAGATAAAATGACATTTTTTGAGAAGAACTATCAAAGTAATCATTAATTAACAACCCTGCCTAGAACGTACACCAAAGCAGAATACGCTGACATGGTGTTTGTAATGGAAGCGGACGTGATGCAGTAGAAGAATACCGCCGACGTTTTCCAAATCGGGTAGTTCCTCACCATACGACATATTCTAATGTCTTTCAGTGTTCGAGATAGACGGGATTATTATAATATTAGTTTTTTAAATTTTGTTGTGTTATTTCTTAATTAAATACTTAAATTTACATTAATTCATGCACATTTTTTCCTTTGTCGATATCTCAAGAACGGAAAGGAATTGACCTAAAGTGTGTCCGATTTTTTTTGATCAGAATCACATCTAGAACATATTGTGTAAGTTTGTCGGTTACCACAGGGAACACCCTGTATATGCATTAAAGTAGGATAAAATATGCAAAGCGTTTTCATATACAGGGTGTCCGGGAAAATGTGGGAAATCTCCCGGATATGAAAATAACACGTGAAAAGAATATATTCATATAAACTTTTTTTCGTATAGGATTCCTCTTCGGAGATATGGGCCCCCAAAGAGCTCCAATGGAATCAAGTTTTATACACATAATTATTGAACCACCAGGTATATTCCAATTTTTTTAAGATGAGGTATACCAGGTAAAACCCTTCAAAACTATCCAAGAAAGTGTTGTGAATTACTCACAGCTGCAAGGACGGACTAGCTGTGACACTCATGGCCCCATTTTTTTACGCCCTGTATGATAAGAACTTTGGACAACGTTTTTTACATACCTTTAACTATTGACTAAAAATTAAGTATTTCTCTTCATTCATGTCGGTAATCTTAACTGTTTTCGAAAAAACGTCATTTTATTTAACTACAGTGTTAGTCCTTTAACTTCTGTCGGGTTGAATATGAAAAATAGGAACTTTCCCTTGTCACCAACATAGTTTTCATAAAAAGTTAAACTTTAACTGCAGCAGGGGAGAATTCCTCTTTTTCATATTTAACTCGACAGAAGTTAGGGGACTAACCGTGTAAATAAAATGACGTTTTTTTCGAAAACGGTTAAGATTACCGACATGGATGAAGAGTACTTAATTTTTAGTCAATAGTTAAAGCTTAAAGGTATGTAAAAAACGTTGTCCAAAGTTCTTATCATACAGGTCGTAAAAAAATGCGGTCATGAGTGTCGCAGCTAGTCCGTCCCTGCAGTTGTGAGTAATTCACAACACTTTCTTGGATAGTAATTTGAAGGCTCTTACCTGGTATACATCATATTAAAAAAAATGGAATATACATAGTGGTTCAATAATTATGTGTAAAAAACTTGATTCCATTGGAGCTCTTTGGGAGCCCATATCTCCGAAGAGGAGGCCTTTACGAAAAAAGTTTATATAAACTTGTAGCATTCTTTTCAAGTGTTTTTTTTTCATATCCGGAAGATTTCTCACATTTTTCCGGATACCCTGTATATGCAAAATAACCGAAGCGACAGTTGGAATAGTGTACAAAAAGAAAGGTTTTTATACCGTGTGTCCCAAAAGTCTGGAATAAATTCAGTATTTCCTAAAATGTACGTTTCCGGCTAAAATCCTCGAACTCGTCGATTTTTATTTTTATTTGAGCATTTTTTGAAACAAAATGCATACGTACAGGGTGTTCCGCGTATGAGGTATGGCGTTATCGATGTTTTTTTAAATGGAAACCCCCTTCTTTTATTACGGAATCTGAAAGAACGCATCTTTTTACTTACGTTAAGCTGATTTTTGAGTATAGGTTACATTACCAAAAATTAAGAAAAAAAAAATAAATTTGCAAAATGCTAAATTTTATTTTAAGAAGTGTGATTTTACGCTTTTATCAATGACAGCAATCAACATATCGGTCGTCTTAGTTACTGTCAGGCAGACAACGGTGCACATTTTGTACATTTAATTTAGTTGGTTTAGAAATTACTAAACTTAGTTTATTGCAATTTTTTTATTTTTTCTTAATTTTTGATCATCTGATCTATACTCAAAAATCAGCTTAAAGTAAGTAAAAAGGTGCGTTCTTTCAGATTCCGTAATAAAAAACGGGGTTTCCATTAAAAAAACATCGATAACGCCATACCTCATACGCGGGATACCCTGTATGTATGCATTTTATTTCAAAAAATGCTCAAATAAAAATAAAAATCGACGTGTTCGAGGATTTTAGCCGGAAACGTACATTTTAGGAAATACTGAATTTATTCTAGACTGTCCGGGAATGTTCCCGGGAACATTCTCCTAAAATACTTTTCTGGAAAAGCGCCTATCTCTAGTTGTATTTGCCTTTTTACTATAAATAATAAATAATTTTTGTAAATTAAAACGAATAAGTATTATTAAATATTCTGTAACAGCTGTACATAACGAGTGTATTGCGTTTTTTTTTAAAATTTGTTTATTCGAAAAATACATGAATTTTGACATTAATTATAGTTGCCATGAATCCAATAATACTTTGTGAAATTCAGAACTTTCTAAATTTATCAAACTAATAGTGGTTCCAAGTATACATGCCATCTTAAGAATGCATTAACGTCAGGTGATATTAGGCATAATTTACCAACTTACACACATATTTTAAAGTTACTACCTAATTACTAATTAGTTTCAAGGAGTGGTGGGAGTCGATACACCTTCAATCCGAGGTATTCTTATCAGTTGTACCATTTCGTGAACTTATTCTGTTGTTGAATGTGCATAATTACGGTGTATAATGGAGGTGAAAAAAATTCCGGGTTTTAGAAGTGGTTCCACTTATTTTACTTGTGCTGCGGATGCTGGTTTTTTTTACCGAAGCAAGGGCATGAAAGGTGATGTTCGTTACCTTGTGTGTGTTCAGAAAACGTGTAAAGCGAGAGCAGTTTGTAGTAGAGAAGACACTGTTTTCATTAAACTAGGGGAAAATCATGATCATCCAGCAGATTCTGCTATGGAAGAAGCTCTGTTGCTTAAAGACAACATAGTTAAAAGTGCGGTGGCTTCGAGCAAAGGCCTGAAGTCAATTTACGTTGAAAAAGTCTCCAGGTAAGTCGTATTCCACTAATTTAATTTACTAATTTTATTTAATTGATCGCATATCGATACTAGATTTAATGTTTTGACTTGGCTCTTAATTCCGAACAACTTCTCCTTATGATATTCTGCGATTAAACAAATGATTGAGGGAATTTGCTCTAAAATAGGTTTCAATTTTCTTAAAACTACGAACACCCTGTATATCAAAATGAAGGTGTAGGAAAATTATATTTTCTACTGTCACCATCGACATATAGAAATGGACCGCTAATGGACGACTGCGCAACTCTTTGCGTTAGAAAGGGAAAGAGAACACTTTAAGAACTATCTTTTCTTTTCCTGCCGGCCTCCTATTGCCCGACAGAAAATGTTCCTTTTCCTGCCGGCCTTCTATTGGCCGACAGAAAATGACGTCACAGTGACAGGGCGGTCGCGCCGTACGCTACTGAGCGCCAACAAGGACAGAGCGTTCTCAAGTCATATGCGTTCTCTTTCTATCCCGTTTGGCTCGGGCCGACAGAAAATGACGTCACAGTGACAGGGCGGTCGCGCCGTACGCTACTGAGCGCCAACAAGGACAGAGCGTTCTCAAGTCATATGCGTTCTCTTTCTATCCCGTTTGGCTCGCGCAGCTCTGACTAGCTGTCCATTTCTATATGTCGATGACTGTCACCTCTAAAACTGACTATTAAGAGCTCACTGTCAATGCGAAAAGTTAGCGATTCACACATTTTTCCCTAGTAACCATTTTAACATCGCAACCACGTAAACAATGTCTTAATGAAATAATCGCGTCACTTCATTTTACTTTACGCATCGCCATGGCTAACCTGATTATTATTGTAATTCGTCATTTTTCTGGAACTGGCTAAAATTATTGACAATTGCATCACGGCGCGTCCATCATCACGCAACAGTTTTATTGAGTTTGAGAGTTTTTGTGAAGTTGAAGATGGAATCGGAAGATAATTGTACCCCGTCTGAAGTATTTGAAGCGGCCCAGACAGCAACCAATGAGTTGTTGCCGGCCAAATCGCGCGGCCTTTATGAACGGCGGTACGACTTCATCAAATGGTGTGAACCGAAATTTTAATTATTTAACAATTTTGTCATTTATTTAGGACCGTAGAAAAAATGTTGTATGTATTTCGAGTGTAAAGAGCCATTTTGGTATTCGGTTGCTTTTTCGCGCCTCGCTTCCGCTCGGCACGAAACTCGCATCCTCATACCAAAATGGTTCTCTTTACACACTAAATACATAAATATCTATTTTGCACTACTAGTCTCAGAACGCACCGTTATTGGTCTACCTTTAGGTCGTGAAGTTGATTTTCTCCACCAAGGGAGAGAAAGTAAAATAAACAATTTTCACCGTGGTAACTAATAAATTGCTTAGTTACCAAATATGACTATTTTAATTTTGACGTTTTAAAGAGCTGTATTGTCAGGTTGACAGTTAAAATATTTTCAAAATTTGTCGGGAATTTAGGTATTAAGCCGTTTGGTAGTGCAAAAAATAGTATATACACCACGGTAGCGAATCGTCTTATAACCTGAGCGCATATTAGATACTGAGCGCGCAGCGCGAAGTATCTAATATGCGCTCAGGTTATAATGCTGCGCTTCGCTACCTTG